>JBBPDB010000146.1:7850993-7861714 GCA_037974465.1 Brachypetersius altus
TCTCTCTCTCTCTCTCTCTCTCTCTCTCTCTCTCTCTCTCTCTCTCTCTCTCTCTCTCTCTCTCTCTCTCTCCACTTTGCTGTTGTATCAAGCAAATTTTCCACCTGTGGGATTAATAAAGGGTTGTCTTATCTTACCTTATCTCATACCATAAAAATATTGTAAATCAATTAGTATATTATCATTTATGATATAGTACCATGTAAAATACCTTTTAACAGCTGTTTAAGTTATTATTGAATAAAAATATCACAAGTTGTTTATATGGCCACATAAATAGAAACCCCAAGGCAAACACAGAGGGGAAATGGGCGTGGCATTATACTCACCTTCCCCGCCCCCCATGTTGGGCTCAGCCTGTGGGAGAGGAAGGGTGGGGACTCTACAGGAGTCTGTTCTTCCTCTTCTGACAGAGTTTGATGGATGACCCCTGAGCAACCTTCTCCAGCTTCTGCATAACAGAGGCCTTCTGAAGCGCTGGGCCGGCCTGAGGGACAATGGCCAGCACACGTATTTAAATGACCTCTAATGGAATAAGTATCAGGCTCCAGTAGAAAGTGGCACACCGCTACATCTCTAATGAGTTGCTAATGGGAGGAAATCACTTTCCTTTCACCCCATGAGCAAAGACAGATGGGGAGGAAGACCTGCACTGATTGACAGATTTGATTGATCTGACTAGATAAGGTAAAGTGATCATAAGTTTGAAGGGTCTACTTGAAGGTGTCATGTGGTAGACCGATGTTACAGTAGGGTTTGAATAAACAGCCAGTCAGTGAATATTTTGGTGTTTGTCACACCTTGATATGGAATCGATTTTGTCATGGGCATACATAAAACTGAAAAGTTCATTACAGTACTTTACATAATTGTCCCTCATATAATTAGCATTAAACTCCAACATGTTGCAGTTATAACGGATCACACTTCCTTTTCCATGGGTTCAAACATCCTGTCAAATGTTGAAGGTTTGTTGAAATTCCAAACTTTTGAACAGTAGTGTATATCCTAGATTAGGAAATACTTGACTCTCCTACTGAAGCTAAAATTCCTTAGTTTAAGCTTGATAATATGATTATTTGGCATAACACAGCTTTAGCCTCTCAGTTTGTTAAATGAAGACACATAATGACCAGGTCTGTGTTAAAACTAATTCAACTGAAAGCAGAAATGCTGTTGATCACATTTTTCCACTTACAGTTTGCAGTACTATCCTACTTGAACTTAGAATAAAAGTACAATAATAATACTTAATTTGAAGTGTATTTGGAAACTGTTTATCAAAGGTATAGCCACTTTAACCCCATTAGTCCATGCAAGTTTCACCTGTGACAATCACTTATTCACACATTTTCTGTAAATGAAAACACATGGCCAAAAATCTACTTCAAAGTTCCACCTTGCTGGTGTCCTTTAGCCCATCTGTTGTCAAGTACAACTTGTGTCAGCCATCCTGTAGCCCAGGGTACCAGAATTGATAACCCTTGATCTTGTCCTCTTACAACCACAGAACTGCTCTTGCTCATCAACACCACTGTAGCACATGATGCAGGGTCTTCATGTATTATTATTAATGATACAGAGTCTTCATGTTTCTCATTCAGTGTAAGGTCAGTGAAGTATGCAACCCTGCCTAGATACAGTTCTAAGTCAGTATAACATGCAGGGGTCAAAAAGCCTATAATCAGAAAAACAAATAGTTCAAAGGGAATAGATTATGGGTTAAAGCTATGCAAGCCTTATGAGATTTAGTCCAATGTGTGATCATAGATGCCCTACTGTCATGTAATTTCAGTTCGCCTTTTCTTAATGATATTCCCTCAATCACTATCGATAAGCTTGTGACATTTCATTAAGACATAATGTCGTGTGCGTCAGACTGCCAATCTACCAGCATAACAAGACCTCATGCTGTACTGTGCACAGTGACAGATGTGCGTCCAAATGGCAGCGTAGCGCTGTGTGCTTTGGAGGAACTGACCACAGAAGTGTGCCATCTTGGCTCTTTTTGTTGCGACACATGGCCAGTTATCTGACCGTGCTTCAGCTCCACAGGGCTGCAGCGTACATTCACATGCACTCCCCGGTGACATTAGGCTCCAGCGGTGAGGGACCTTTAAGTAAGGGCGTGCTAATGAGATAATAAGGCTGTGGCCGGCCCTCTCTGGTCTACAGAGGGACAGATGGGGGCGTCCACTTCTGCCAGAGGTGGCGGCTGAGAACAGATGAGGGGTGTTTGAGTGACAAGAGTGACAGCCGCCACTTTATCGCATTTCCTCTCCACACAGCGGAAGTGTGTTTGTGTGTGTATGAGTGGGTTCTTGTGAAGGATGGGATGGACAGACCTCAAACTGAGTTGAGCTGCAGGTGTTTTTCCACCTCATGGGCTGGCTGTGGTGGTGGTGCTCAGCGTTCCTCTGGCACTTGCCTTTATTCTTTATAATGTGGAGCAATTGACAATTGATACTAGTCATCAATCTCAAACAGCTTGACCAGAAAAATCCTAATACTGTATATCTATGCTAATATTGTCTTGTACTACAAACAGGACTACAGTGCTACCTTGTAAGTTAAGCTTCATATAACCCACATGTAACTCATCTGTTGCCATTCAAAGCTTGCGTTCAGGGTTGGGATGTAGTGGAATATTTAACAAAGTATTGGAAATACTATACCGAACACAAAAATGTGTGTATCTACATTCAGTTCTAATTGCATTTTGAAAAGGCAGTACTGAGAATATAGTTACATTTTCTATATCATTATCTTTTTAAAAAATGTATTACATTTAGTGTAATTTTGTGAGGGTAGGGCCAAATAAGTGTATACTTCTGCCTACTCCTTTTCAAACACAAGAATGAAATGATAATATGTAATTATGATGAATGCACTAGTGTATGCTCGTTACACCTTTTTCAAAGGGTTCTATCCAACTCTGCTTGTGTGCGTTCTTAAACATATCATTTTAGAGAACAAACATGTTGTGTTTATGTCGGGCCAAAAGCCAAGAAGACAATAACCTTTCCAAATAAGGAAGATGGGTGTCAGTCAAAATGACATTTCTTCTCTAAACACACTTCAAAATATACTCCACACGATGCTTTTCCCAATTAAAGAGTAAAAAGTGAATACGTTGAAATAAGAAAATGTTTTTCTCTGACTGGATGAAGGGGCAGCGGGGTTGGGGTAATTTTCTGGCAGGTTGTCTCAAATGTACTACACTACCAGGTCAGTGTCACTGCTGTGGTGAGAATACTTCACTTACCAAAAATCTGTGGTCAATCACGGTCTACTCCCTCCACCAATGCTAAATATTTTAGAGAGTGGCTGAGAAATTTCGTAATATATCTTATCTGTAACTGAACACACTCTGAAACTACGTATGTCTCATAAAGTGGAGGTGTTTAAAACCCCATGGATATTAAGTGTATAGTGTATTTACAGACTGTTGTCAAATTCATCTGTCATGAATTTCTCATCCAGTTTTACTCCATTCACCACTGCTTAGTTTCTTACCACAGTTTAAGGATAATTAAAAACACAAACAAAACAATAAACAAACAATGAACATTTTTAAACAAAAATCTAGCATCTACAATTAAATTTACTTAATTACAATAGAACAGATCATTTAAATCCCATTGTTTTATTATTTAATTAAACAGTATAACTATACAAAGCAAAACACTATGTACTGAGTTTCATTTGTAAAACCAAATCTGTCATAAATCCAATTATAAGCAACACATTGCTCATTTTTTCTCTAATATCCTTCATAATTTGGTCCTCAGCACTTAATTAACATCTAAGATAAAATTAGCACCTGTGTGAAATGTATTATTAGTACAAAGTAAAAATGTAATCCAGATATATTTCTGTTCAGTCTGGAATTTTTATTACAGCTTAAAAGACGTTATAGATGCTGTTTAGACAAAAACGCTTGAATTAAAATGGTCATTTCTGTCTGTGGTGGAAATGTAAGGCTATATAATACAATTTTATTATTAGATATAATTTTATTAAATCTAATACTATATACAGAAGTTCGGAACTGGCTCAGACCTTTCTTCCACATCACTGTGTTCCTGAAATAAGCAAGAAAAGACATTAACAACCAAATTCAGCCTGTTTTCCTCCTGCTCTGGAACGGTAGCCATTCTCTTCCCTGATTGGGTCTGTCATGGTGACCGGCTGTTCGATTCCATTTCAGCGTCCAGCTCCGCTAAACCAACATCTGCTGCGTTTCCCATAGCAGTGGCCTGTTATTCCACCCATACCATTACACCCTCTGCTGCCCTCTGAACACAGCTCATAGAGCTGAATCAAAGCGGCAGGATGAAGAGAGTGAGCCCAGGATGAATCTTCACACAGTATGTCATTCTTTGGTTGGATGCACAGGGCTTCATTAAGACGTGGGGAAGGTGCTAGAGTGTAATGTGATCCAGACGAACGGGTTAAAAGTTGTTAATGAGTGAACAAACAGAGGAAATAGATGAATCCTACTGTGCTGTCCAAGTTCCTGGACTCACAGATGGTGAACGTTGACAGAATGTGGCCTCTTTTGTCTTTGTTTCAGTCTTTTTATCTTCCATGAGGTCTGACTCATGAAGGTTGTCAAGAGATGGATAGATGGATGGATGGATGGATGTGTTACACACACACAAATACACATGCGCACACACACACACACACACACACACACACGTTCATTCCCGCAGTAATGCCTCTTTACCTATTAGGTGAGCTCTCAGGAGAGCCATTGAGTGCAAAACGTTAACATCTGGCAACCATTACAGCTCCAGATCAGTTGTGATTTGTCCATATGATGATTCTGGCCCAGCCAGACGCGGGGGGCTCACGACCTCCACCACACCGGTGGACCACTGCTGCTGTCACTTCTGTTTTCACACCAGTGCGCAGTGCGGGCTATAATTAGCTCTGCTGTCCTGAGTCCGCCCCCCCACACACACACATACACATATACACACATTTTTAGGGTCGGCACAGACTTGATTGTGGATAGTATGTCTTAATTTATTTATAAATTGTGCTATATATGAAATGAGCTAAGTACCTAGATTAATGTTTCAGCTAATTGTAAGATAATCCTCCTTTCCTTAAATGGCAATTCTACCATTTTTTCAACATTTCTGCAAAATTATAAGTGTTAATAGAAACCAAATGTCCAAAGTGTTGTGGAGGCCTGTTTTGTAAGCTTTTACCTGACACCTGAGACATTGTTTTATGACAGTTTTGAGGAGGTTTTTAAAAATTCACATGGTAATAAGTTTACATTCAGGGCAAAATATGGCAAAACAGTCCAAATAGACATTGTTAGAGATTTACCTTTATTTTGCTTTGATCACTGTCACATATTTATTTTGCTGTGATCATTGTCATATAGAAAAACATAAAACTGTAAGTGAAATAGCAGTAAATGTGTTATGGACATTGCAACCACAGCTTCAGCACCACACCATCGTAAAGAGATCTGAGCTCATGAGATACAAATGTTTGAAAATGTCTGAAAGATTTGTGGAGTTCTCCTTTCATGGCTTCAAAATTCTCACCCTGGAGCATCATGGCATACCACCAATCAAGGAGCCCATTTTGCCAAGCTGTCAAATCCTCAGTCATCTGCATGCTAACTAGACGTCTCCCCAGCAGCCACCATCCAGCAAGCATACACATATGCACACATTTTTAAGAAAGACATGAACCTGATTGTGGATGGTGATAAAATTTCGACCACAACTCAACGTTTACCCTCTTCAGCGTCATATTCTAGAACAAGGGAGCTTTTGGAGGTTTAAGGAAATACAGTTTTCCTCTGCTTTTCACGGGGTTTACGCTCCAAGAGCACCTGTGTATAGTGGAAAACCGCGTTGTTGTGTTTTGGTTAAAAAAATCATAAAAATGCATATGTGTAAACCCTAAATATGACCCCAGAACATTCATTTCGTTTTAAACTTAGATTAATGCATTACACTTAAAGAAAATGTAATGGTAAATAAATAATCAGAATCAGAAAACTTTGCTTATAAAACTGTTAGCATTAGCGGTTAGCATTAGCAGCAGGGCTCTAAAGTCTCACGCAATGAGCGTGAGACACACGCATCTGACTGTCTTCACATGCTCACACGCCACACCTCCAATTTCCCACGCAGAATCTAGGCTGCCCATTGAACACCACCATCAACGTTAGGTGCTTCTCTGTGATCCTGTTGCCTCGCAACAACCCCCCACCCCCCTCAGCGTTTACGGCGGTTGACAACTTTTCAGTGTATTCCCGCCACCGCTGGACTGGTGGCAGTAATACAGTTTGGCTCTTAGGAAAATCCACGTAAACCTGAGGAGTTACTGTATATATAAAATATGTTCTTCCTTTTGAATATATCTAGATTTCAGTGAGCTGTCCATCAGCTACTTTGGAATAACATCTTACCCACTGGTTTTACCCACTGGTTTTAAATTTAGGAATTTATGAAATTCTCCTTTCATAGCTTCAAAATTCAAGAAGCCCATCTTGCCAAGCTGTCAAATCCTCAGTCATCTGTATGCTAACTACACAGCAGCTCCACAGCAGCAACCATCCAGCAAGCTAGCGAAGACCTAACCCCACGTGCCACGAATTAGTTTCCACGGCTGCCCTTTGTGTTCGTGATTAAGTATTTCCTGTATCAATTGGGGTTGATCACATTTGAGATACTGCCCCACTCGAGTGGCGATCCATGCTCTTGCACGATTCTGTCACTGACAGCAACCAGTGTCCAGTGAGCCCTCACACTGGTCACGGTCTACATGTGGACAGACCCAAGTATCATCTGGTTCAGCTGTCTTAAAAGGCGGTTCTTGTGAAGCAATCTATCTGGACCAGAATCACATAGCCCAACATCATCCTGCCTCTCTGTTCTCTGTTTAATGCCAGCCATCACTCAGTTCTTGCGTCTGCCTCACTTTGTCAAACAGAGCCTCCCGCAGTGAGAGCCAGTGTGGCGGTGCCTTATGCCAGGAGAGCAGTTGGCACGCTGACTAAAACCTCCAGACATCAGACATCTATCCTGCCATCCGCTGCCTGTAACTCTGTGTAGAATTTTCCACAACCTTCTGTCTGCTCAGCACCACAAAGAGGGGAAGCGAGAACAAGAGTATAGGCTTTGAACAATTCACATTTTCTACTGAAAGCTGTAATCTGATGAAAATAACACCCTCCCAAATCCAGTCAAATAGCCCAGACATGTTTGGTGTCCAAAGTTTGGTTTTGCACTGGATCTGTGAAGCTAATTAAATCCCCCCACCAAAAACCAAATTGAAACTAAAATGAAAACTTTTTTTTAATTACAATGTGAAGTGTACAAAGCTTGAAACATAGTGTTCACACCCTAGTCTGTACTGTCCATAAGTCATTTAGCTGACAGTGAAGTTGTAAGGACTGTTTCCACTTGGCCTGCTTTTGGAATAAGGCACAATAGGGGTCAGCCAGTCAGAACAGAGGTAATTTTTATCTATCAGTATTTAAGACGCAGTGACAAAACAGATCCAATGGTTGGGAAATAATCTTGTAAAAATCTAATGCCGGCACATTTAAAATCACATTTTTACATAATTAATAAGTAATTAGTAATTAATTAGTATTAATGAAATTAATCATATACTTGCCCCAAACTACATACAGTTCTTAAGAAATCTCAGATGCACTTGTTTATGTGGTTTTTGGACAAAATGTTTGTACAGAAACTAGACTCCTGAATATTTAATGCATTTTTGTTATTGGTTAAATTTAACTTACCTGGAAAAAACACACATTAAACTTGATGCTTTTTCCCAAATATATAAATTCAGCAAAGCAGAAACGGAGAATGAGTGTTTTCTCTGTTTAGATGTGTCAACCCATTGCCCTTTAGAAAATTAAAAAAACATTTGGGGATGCTCAAATGTCTGCACATGTCCAGATGTGATATTTTCTATGTATTTTTTACAAATTCAGTGCAAGTGGATAACATTAACAGAAATGGATAAGGATAAATTGTATCGATCATACAATACTACCACCATAGAATCGATATATTTTAACACATAATATTTCAAAAACCAATTTGAATTGACAGAAGTCAGAACTAATGACCTGAATGAAACCTGAAAATGTGTTTTTTACAACATCAACAAGCATCCAAAGGCCTTCCAAAGGTCGCACACTGCATGCCACCTCCTCTGAACCCCAACCAAAAAAGAGTTGTAACAGGGGCCAGGCCGTGAATCCTCCATCTTTCAGAGGACATTCGCCCTGAGCGACGTTAGGCGCGGCAGCTTTGGAGCATGTGCTGGCATACGATTGAACTAAATACACTTGCCTTGATCGCACCTGCTCCCCTGAAACCTCTTTCCTCTCGGACCAGAAGGCTGGGAGGCGCAAGGGCCTCACGTGTTGGCGGTTGACAATCAAGGACGGTTAGTTTTCGGGCGATGTCGGGGCAGTAACATCCTCCTAGGGAGTCCCTTATTCATAGGCTACTGGCAGACAGACAAACACTCGGTGACAGCCATTTATGGCCAACTAGTGAACGCCATCTGTCAGACACAGTGGGAGGATATTAGGGGAGTGCAGAACTGGGAGCCTCACATTCCTTTTTTTCTTTGCCTCTCGAGCAAAAGGGACACCAAACGCCGACTTGGATGTTGCAGATTGACTCGCCCAGAAAAGGGCCCGCTTTTCAGTGGTCCTGCTCCAGGACTCTGGCTCCGCATTTCTTCACCACAGTTCATAATTGATTTAGTTGTCTGGCTTGTGGTTGCAGTGATGTTTGTCCAGATGAGCACCACTAAACTGTCCTGCAGTTTAAGCTGTGCTAACAAATGTTCTGCTCCCATAGAGCAGAACAGCAGAAGGGTTCCTGTTCCCAGAGGACTGATAATGACTTGGATTAGATGAAATCGGATCATGCGAAGACCATTCAGCCGCTCGCTGTAAACTGTAAAACCACCTACCAGACTGAGACTGTTTCAGGCATGAGCCTCCAACCCATCCAATAGGCCGACGCGCAGAAGGAAGGAAGTGTGGATGCTTACCAATTAGCATGCAAATGAGCGCCGGCACTAATGGCTGTTGCAAAACGCTCTTATGATGGAAATATGCTTCCTGTTTTGGCTGTACGGCGCAAACATTTGTCTATGAAATCAGCTGATGACAGGCCTCAGGCATTCTCCCCCAGGGGGATGCGGCAAAAACGACTCCTGCACCTGCCGCCCGATTCAGGCCAGACCAGGGATACAGACCATGGACTAACTGGCAGGGCATAATGAACTGCATTCATCCTGTCAGGGGAGTCAATAACTTATCCCACAACTGCTTTTGTTCTAGCTGTGGCTCGCGGCTCTCTCCGGTGTGCCTCCGCGCCCTTATTCAAGAGAAATTTATTTTCAATTGCAGCCCCCAGCACTGTTCGGCACAAGTTGGGCCCTGACAGGGCCCTTTTAGCTCCAGGCCGGGGGCATTGTTAGTGTCCGCACCCTTTGTTAGGGACCTTTGAGTGGCTGGATGCTTAATAAGGCCATTCTGCTTGCGTAAAACCTTCCAGTAACAGGTGTGTCCACTGGCGAGGAGTGGTCATTTGTCAGCCGTGAAAAGAAGGGGCTCCACTTAGCAGAACTGTCTTTTTCGGCTGCTGCAAGGAAAGTAACCAAGTGCTCCCGGCTCAGTCTCGAATGCCTTCTTGCTCCCTGTAAAGTGCACTACGTAGGTCATGAAAGAGAAGAATGCACATCCATAATGTCTACATGAACACAGTCCTAGCCTCAACCCCACTATCACCACCAGCAGCAGAAATACAAGGGGTGTATTTTTGGCAGCCTCATGTATGTATGTATGTATGTATAAATGAATATAAATATGAATATGACTGATATATACAAAGGGAGTAAATGTTAATCTTGGTAAAATCAAGCAAACCAATTTCAAAATAATATTCACATTTCAAACCACGTTAATATGCCGGTAGGATAAATAAATTAATAAATAAAGTGAGCAGTAAACAAACACTATTTTTCCAGCGTAATGAAACTCCAGCAGAGAGATGTTCATTTCCCAACAAACTGTAATTAAAGACAGCAATGACAGACACGCGGAGAGAAAAGCTTCATTTACCTGCAAACACACACAAACACACACACACACACACACAAATGTACTTACATACACACACACACACACATACACACTTTTAGCTATTAAGATTTGTGTTGTTAAGTATGTTTTGTGGATTTTTTGGGTGGGGGTAATTCAGTCATGCTCCGGGTAAAAATATGGGTGTAAGTGTGTAAAATGAAGACACACGTAAACCCCTGTTCAAGACGAAGACGGATAATGTGTGATGCATTCTGTTTAAACAGGGTCTCTTTTCACCTAATATGTTTAAAAGACTATTTTTGGCATAAATATATATATATATATATATATATATATACGTTTTCATCGTAAAAATGATAGGTTTCATATTTCAGGCTTCAGTTGCTTCGTTATTGTTTTATTCCTTTTTTGTTTCCATCTGCTTGCTGTGCTTCCACTGTTCAGTCTCAGAGGGTTTAAACACAACCCCTCATTCACTCACTTACACACACACACTACCAGCTCAGAGCCTTTAAACAGCAAACCTACACACACACACACACACACACACACACACACACACACACACACACACACACACACACACACACACACACAC
>JBBPDB010000146.1:7865590-7901902 GCA_037974465.1 Brachypetersius altus
GCCAGCAGCGGATGCGCGCCCGGGTGCGCGGCGCAGTGGAAAGGCCCGTGCGCGCCCCCGCCGCCCCCACCCCCGTACAGCTCCGCCACTAGTCGCTTCATTTCGTCCAGTGAGCTGCTCAGCATCAGGATGTAGTTGCGCGCCAACAGCAGCGTGGCGATCTTGGAGAGCTTGCGCACCGAGGGCCCGTGCGCGTACGGCATGACCTCGCGCAGCCCGTCCATTGCCAGGTTCAGGTCGTGCATGCGCTTGCGCTCACGCCCGTTGATCTTCAGCCGCAGCTGCTGAATCTCCTCCTCGCTCACCTGCTTCTTCAGGCGGTACTTGGCTGCGCCCGCGCCGGGGGTC
Source organism: Brachypetersius altus (assembly GCA_037974465.1). Classification (NCBI taxonomy): domain Eukaryota; kingdom Metazoa; phylum Chordata; class Actinopteri; order Characiformes; family Alestidae; genus Brachypetersius; species Brachypetersius altus. The sequence goes on from JBBPDB010000146.1 coordinate 7,865,939, forward strand.
AGGGGCAGGTGCTGATGGTGGTGTAGGTGCGGAAGCAGTGGGTGCTGGTGATGCTCGCTAGTCGTAGTGCACGCGCTCTGCGTGGAGGAGACCGGGGGCGCACGGGAGTCGCGAGCGCGAGCGTAAGCCGCGTCCATGTCTGGAGACGACGCTCTGCTCGAGTCCGAGCTCATCTTTATCAGAGGAAAAGGAGGAGGAGGAATAGGAGGAAGAGGGCTTTTTCAAAACGCTCTCACTCTCACCTTGCTTTGGTTTTCTCTCTCTCACTCTCTTTTTCTCTTATCTTCCCTGGTCTTCTCTCTCTGGTTTCTGTCCGTTCAGTCTCTTCTCTCTCTCTCTGAGCTCATCATGGCTCCGTGTGGTGCAGCAACAGCAGCTCGCACTGTTTTTATAGCGTGCGCTGCCCCACTGACCGGAGGAGCGGCTTTTCATATTCATTGGGAAGACCCCTGTGGAGGAGGGGGGTGGGCTTCATCAAACTCCTCAAACACAGCAGCTCTGTTTTAACTAAGGTTATCAGTTCCCTCCGCACCTCCACGTGCACCTGCTGCTGATTTAACCGGTATCGTTTAAACGTTTAAACACAAAGGCCTACATATACTGAACGCTTAAACGTTTTGTGGGTATTTGGGGGAATTTGTTTATTTTCACTTATTTACACTTTAAGCATGCCTGTGAAACTTACTTTGTTTGCTTGTTTGTTTCAGTATTTTTCTGTGTTTCGTAAAATAACGGTTGATGATAAAACTGTAACTTGTAAGGGTTTTGTTATCACGTTTTATTTATTTTTTGTGTCTTAACTTGCATTGTTAAGTGAAACACAATGTTTTCTGTAATGTAACATAATTATCAGTAATTTAACATCATTAATAAGTTATTTATTTATATGGATATTATTAACGAGCCACAACCTAAACCTCATGCCTTTAATTTTTTTTAAAATGTTAGTTTTTTTTTATTTTTTATTTTCACCGTTTCTGTGGTTGGTTGAGGCTGATATTCTTTTATTTAAACATCAGATTCACCGAAAACAGAGACTCTCCGCTGTGTGTTTCTCACAGCACTGAGACTGTGTCTGATTTTTTTTCTTTTCTTTTCTTTTCTTTTTTTTTCTTGTTTCTCTTTTAAAAAGTGGTCTGAAAATGCTCCCAGGTTGTGTGGACGTTTTGCTAAAACACGAATCACAATTTTTACTATTATACCAGAGAATATAATAATAATAATAATAATAATAATAATAATAATAATAATAATAATAATAATAATAATAATAAACAATAGTAGCCGAAATAGTTGCTGTGATAATAATAATAATAATAATAATAATAATAATAATAATAATAACGATAATGATGATAATAATGATAATAATAATAATAATAATAATAACAATCATCATCATCATCATAATGATAATAATCACAATCATAATCATAATAAATATAACCAGTCTATCCATGGATCTTTTAAACTGGACTTGCTTGGTTTTTGAGCGTGTTCAGATTTTTCAGTTTTGCCACGCCCCCTCAGACCGTCCCCGGGGGGCGATTACACGTCACGCTACTGGATGATCTTTTTATCACTGAAAGAAAAGTGAAAATCTCTAAACACACATGGACAGTTTATAAATTAATACTATAATTATGATAAGGATTATTAGTAGTAGAACTATTACGTGTAGTATTATTTCTCCTGTATTCTTCTTCTTCTTATTATTATTATTATTATTATTGTTATTATTGTTGTTGTTGTTATTATTGTTGTTATTATTATTGTTGTACTTTAATAATGCTTAAAAATAATAATAATTGTCATCATCATTATCATTATCATCATAGTAATCATGATAAAACAGCATAATTAGCAGCTCCTCTATACAGGAAAAATGCAGTAGTGGTTCACCAAACAGGGTGGATCAGTGAAGTGCATCAATGATTTTTTTCATTGCTTATGTCTGATAGTGGTCTCAGATATCAAAGTATTTATTTTAACCCAACCTAAAATAAACCATCTCATGAATTGCCATGGGGGTCAGATGGGGAAAAATATGACTAATATTGAGACACTTACTCTCACAGGTACGTTAACAGAAATACACTGTACTGATGTAACAAATATGCTTAATGTACAAGTAATCAGCTAACACCTATTTCAAATCCAATAGAGCCGTTTACTACAGGTCTTGATGCAAAGAGTCTACAGAGGAAACAGTAGTGCTATTGGTTTTGCACATCTGTAGTAATCAGTTTGGTTATTACTAGAGGTCTGTCTCAGTCCACATTTAAATATGTGATCTGGAATTTTAAGGGACAAATATATAAAAAATTTTCTTGCATGGTTTTTGTTTCTCTGAGGTCCATTTTAAACATGTGTGTGTGTGTGTGTGTGTGTGTGTGTATGTCATAACTCTCATAATAACTCTAATAATCTACATTATTATTTTGCAAAGAGTTGATTCTGCACACAAAAGTGCTGAAATAATTCTCAAAGCAATAAGAATATATCCATTATGAGTGTTTTTGTGAGATTCCAGGAAAAAAACATAACCTGGATGTGGGACGAATACAGTTATCTGATTTAGAGATAGCATTCGATCAACACCAAGAACACACACACACACACACACACACACACACACACACACACACACACACACACACACACACACACACAAAACCTCCATCTCATACTCTTCTTGGTGTTCCATGGCAATAAAATCCCCTCCAGAAAAAAAAGAAATGTGAAAATGTGTATTCAGAGTGCCATTGTAGGAGCAGAAAAGGAACCGTTCCTCATAAAGGTGCTGCAATGCAAAGAAAAGCCTTGCACTCCTTTGCTCTCTCTTGGTGGCATTTGAAAGTGTAAAGCTTTGAATACCAATTGCTTGAACTGGACATATGTGAATCCCCTTTAAGCCTACTAATCCTGTCCCCAAGTGTTTCTTTGTCTGTTGGGGCGACCGCATAGATCTAAGTGAAAGTGTTCCTAATCCGGCCAATGTGGAAAAATGTCTCAGTGTGTGAGGAGAGCAGAGGGGAGAAGGCCGGGGGGGGCGTTGAGGTGGCCATTACTGGGATTGGAGATTGGCAGGGTGTCATCTACTCACTGCTGCTTGGAGAAGGAAACCTAAACAGCAGGAAGATCCCCTTCAAACACACACACACACACACACACACACACATACACTCCTACCATCCCACCCTCCTGCAGTCTGTTGGGCCCACACAGCATTCCCTGAAGGCACCAGGGGCAGCGGCCCAAACGTTCAACTTTTTTCAAGCGTCCCCCCTTAGTCAGCGGTATCCAGTCCCAGCAGGTAGCTTCTAATGTGGCCGGCCTGTTGTAAAGCCCTGAGCTTTCTCATTATCCCTGCGCTCCACACTCCAGCTCTTCCCCACGCTCCCAGCATGTCCAAAACAGACGTTTAGCTCCAGACCATGCGGTGGGTCTGCTTACAACTGGGGTTACACCAAATAATCTTTTCACAGAGTGGGAGAGATAGAGAGAATCCATGTAACACATGAAGCCGTACTGGAAAAAATGGAAGTAGCATACTATGCTTGGAGACTTCTTTGAAAAAATGTGGGAAAACATTTGCTAGTGCCACTGTCAGTCCAGATATTTACGTTTGAAGTCATTTTCTGTAACACTTTTGCACACATTACAAGTAACCTCAAGTGATTTATCCTCTGAATGTGTTGAAATGCAAATTCATTTAGAGTGGATCAGTGTAAATGCTTTATAGTAGAAACAAATGAGGAATCAGGACCCAATGTTTTAAATACCAGCTTATATAATACGAACTTACATGTGTTTTATATATATGGGTGACAATAATAAAATAATACATGACAAAAAATCTGGTCTTACATTTTTCTGCATGTTCCATTTATTTTGACTTTTAAAGAAGTTTAAAGGCAAAAAAGCCACTTCAACATTTGTAAAATAGAGACTCAGACATATGACAATGTATTCATAACCATTCTGTGCAATAACTTTCAGGTGTCTGGGTCCTTTCACCACTATAAACAATTCTTGGTAAGTTTCTTGGTAAATTTCTCTTTAATGCAACCTTTCACATCGAAATGCTTTTGGTATTTTATTGGTAAGATGATGATTAAAAAAGAAACAAATTTCCTTCCAAATTGTGTTACCTCCCAATGTCTTCTCAAATAGAGGAACAGCTCAGCAAAACATGTGCATTAGTGCATTAAATAAATTTAAGTGGTTTAAGTTTAAAAAGTAAAACTGCGGTTTAATCCAGAAACAACATATAATAATTATAATTAATCATTGAACGCAAATTGTGCTCCCATTGCAAATTCAATTCAAAGTCATATTTTCTTATTACTCATATCTCATTATTGGAGGACCATGTCTTCCACATCTCATTGGGTCGGGTCTAGCGGACACTTGTTGGTCACATGGGAGAGGCGTATAGTACTCTAAACAAAAGGCATCGTGTCAGAGGGCAGGATTACACCGGGCCGAGTTAGGGATAATTTACTGCTCCCTCATGCTAGAGCGCCCTAACAACACCGCTTAATCAGGACCGAGCCCTATTGTTCAGAGACACTGCAGTGAAACTCACCTACATCTGTGCTCTTACTTTATACCTTTACAGCAGTTTTTCTCTCGGTTGATCCTCTTATTTCTTTTGTTTCATGAGTTTTTGAGCAGGCCACAACACGAATAAGACTTAACAATTAATTCTTATGCTGGCTGTAAAATCAGGAAATATTTTTTCCTGTTTAGAATCAGTAAAACAAAAATATAACCCAAAACTGGAACACGTAAAATAATTTTTCATTCAGACTGTACCCAAATGAAACTGGCTTGGCAAAGTTTAAGCTCTGTTCAGATTTAATCACATTATGTGCACCTGTAAGCAAAAGGGAGCTTTTAGAGGCATTAAATAGGTTTGATCTCTGTTCTTATCACCAGCACTGTAAACAACTCTTAGACTCACACCAAACCACTCAATCAATTTACTTTACTTTTTTACCTCACTTTAAATTACTTTAATCATAACTCTTTAATTATACAGACATTTTCTTTTAACCAGGAAAACCTACTGAAGCTGAAACGTTTTTTTCCCCCAGATGTGTCAGTTGAGTGCAAAAGTTTGGCTTTGAAATGTCAAGTTTCTGAGTAAAAATATTGTGTTAATATGTGTTAATATATTGTCTGCAGAGGAAAAACTTGTAGTTTCAACTGAACTGCTGAGTATAACATGATGAAAACAAAACAAAAGATAATCATAACTTGGAACAGGCCATGTTTTATGTTTTTCTCTCTTGAGGTTAAATGTGTGCAAATGACTGTATATCCTGATCAGCAAACAACATCAAAAATGAATAACATTGATTAACTCATTACAGTGGCACCTGTTAAGGGGTGGGATGTATTAAGCAACAAGTGAATCGCCAGCTTTTGAAGTAAATGTGTCAAAAACAGGAAAAAAGGACCAGTGTCAGGACTGACTTTGACAGAAGCCAAATTGTGACGTCTAGACAAGAGTCAGAGCGTCTCCAAAAGGTCTTGGGGGTGTTCCTGGCATGTAGTGGTTCCAAAATAGTATAAGAAAAGACAACCAGTGAACCAGCAAACCTCGTAGACACCCAAAGAGCACTGATGAAGATGCTTTGGTGAAGACAAGACCATCTGGTCTGAACCCACAGAAGAGATACTGTTGCACAAATTGCTGAAAAAGTTCATGTTGGCTATAATAGAGCACAGTGCACCACAGCTGTTACAAAGCTGTGTAGTGTTCAGAGTGCCCATACTGATCCCCATCCTCTGCCTAAAGTGCCTACAATGGTCACGTGAGAATAAGGACCATACAGCAACGGAAGAAAGTGAAGTGAACATATGTCACACCAGAACACACTAGATCACACAGTGTGAAAAGGGAAAAATGCATTCTCTGTATTGAACCCATTCACCAAGTGAAGCAGGAACACAGCACCCAGGGAGCAGCGTGTGGGAGTGGTTCCTTGCTCAAGGGTACCTCAGAGGTTCCACTAGCAGACCTGGGATTCAAACCACGACCTTCTGATCACAGCGGCAACTGCCTAACCACTAGGCCACCAGGTGCTTTTACATCACTGGGATGGCCGGGTGTGGGGGTTGCTAAACGTACATGGCAACAATAATATCTCCTAGCATCAAATGCGTTCAGACACACTGCAAAGAAGAGTTCAAGTTGCTCGCTTAGCCCAGATCTCAATTGGATTGATCATCTTTGGGCTATGCTGGCCAAACAAATCTGATACACAAAGACTCCACCTTATAACAGTGTTTAATTAATCTGGTGCAATAATTAATTTTGGCGCAGATACCATCGCCTTCATAGGTCTTGTGAAGTCCATGCCTTGATGCCTCAGAACTGTTCTAGAGACACAAGGTGAACTTACACTACATTAGGCCTGTGGTTTTTATCAGTGTGTGTAATCAATCATTGTGCGTGAAGTATACGCCCATTTTAAAACTCCTTTTGTTTCACCTCAGCAGGTTGTCTCCCGGTAAATATCACTTAGATTAACGCATACCATAATGTCATCTGGTGCTAATTCACAATGCAGAATAAGACAATTGCTTAAAAAAAGGTCCCTTGTAGTTCCTGGCTTGGACAACTGCTTCTATGACCACTTTTAGGATTCTGCTCACTCGTGCATCTCATTTAAAGAAAAGTGGTTCTTCCTTGGAACTACTCTGAAGAACCTTTTAAACAGCGTTTTGTAGTATTTATTATGTTACATTTAATTCTATTTTCAATGACAACGCAACACAAATGTTTGTCACAAATGTTTTTGTGTACCAGACGCACAGTGGCTAAATTTACCCCATAACTTAACCTAATAACCCAGGGGTGCATAGCTCTAGCCCTGGGGAACAGAGTCCAGCACAGTGCAGCGATGTTCCTGCTTAAACACATCTAATTCATATGTTAATGTTTAGTTTAGTGAGTGTGTTTGAATTAGGGCACTATCAAATTGTGCTGGACACAGGCCCTCCAGGACTAACCTTATAAACCCGGGGCTCTTGAAGAGATCAAATTAAGCCTGAAGCTGTTTAATTTCAATAAACCACCATGCACACGAACCGAGTGAGATCATACCTCTTTTTGTGTGTTCAGTCCTCAGATTAACATTCAATCTTTGATCACAATACACATTTTAATGCCTGTATATTTTACATGAGAGCTAAAGAGCAAATTTCCCTCAAAACGCACTCTTACTTTGTAACAGTGCCATGGGGACGCATTCAAAAAGTGCATATCAATAAAACTTCAAGCCCCTTGATTCTATATTCCGTTATCTGATGGGTAAACAAACCTTCAAATTAGAAATATCTAATTGCCATTGCGATCAAACAATAAAAGCTTGCTAATTAAAGAGCTCGCAAGGAGCCCTGCGATGAATGTGTGGATTCTAATGAATATTTTGAGGCTTGTTTTCCTCAAAGAGGACATTTGCATTAATTAGGCAAAACAAGAGAAATTTACATTTCAGTGTGAGACCGGCACCTTTATGTTCCATCTTAAACGGAGGAGTTTTGAAGCTATTTCAGCTGCTGAGGCTGCCAGTGAGAAGTAAGTGTTCTGCATTTCAAAGGTTCCATTGAGCGTTAAAAAAAAGAACGTTTCGCTGCGTTCCATTAAAGACAAAAAACGATGGTAAGGAATCAAATAGAATGCTTTCGTCAGATGCACAGAAAGGCCCTAGAGTTGTGTGCTATGCTTATATAATGTGCATTGTGTTAGAAAAAGTCAGAACGTCCGGTTCTGTCTTGTCCGTAACTCTCCGTACGTTGTGGCATTATCGTTGCACATTGTGCTTCATCGTAATGCTGCTGGCGTTCCACTGTTAACAGAAGTCTGCCAGATGGCCGGGAGGTCCTGAGCTCTGTGTTTGGTGAGCTTTGCATCTAGTAGCCGAGCTTTTTCGAGTTTTCCTCTCTCTAATGTTGGGTGCAGGCCTTCGGCGCTTGCCTTATTTTAACTGTCCCCCTTTCAGAGCTCAAACCATTGTCCGGTTCCTTTTAGGCTCTTTTCAAGCTCCGTTTCAGCCTGGTAGCCTCCATTCTGCTTTGTATGTCGCCCGGTGTCTGCTTCGCCCCCACCCCAATGGGTGCACACGACCAGAAAATGAAGGCTTGCATGAGGCCTTGGCTGGGTGCGGAGCAGGGGAGAAGAGATTAATATGTAAGCTTTGCCGGGCTGAGCCGGACCCAAGGGAGGGCGCCTTTGTGCCCGGACAGGGTTACATGTAAGCGGGAAGAGAGAGGCTGGACCCCTTTTCGCGCTTTCACGTCCCGAGGAGCGCTTGCTCGGCCCTATTGTGCAAGTCAATCTGAGGGAGGTTGTTTCATTAATTACACATTAGCCATTGGGCCGCAAGGTGGGAGGTAAGGCCGGGTCCGTACAGATGTGCTGGAGGCTGGATAGAGAGAGAGAGCAAGTGAAGAGAATAAAGAACAACCTTGATCTTCTCCAAAGGGCTTTCAAGAGTGTGGGCAGTCACAGGAGTGGAGAGATACATCTTCCCTCCTCTTCGGCCTCTTTTTCTGGCCTTTCAATTGTCTCATAAGTCTCTCACAAGCACCATTGTGGCAAGACATTGTCTGAGATACTCTACTGGAACAACAATACTGGCTTGATAAAGCACAATGGCTCTCTCAGCCCACCAGAACCAAGCTCTCGAACTCCCACATTTTAGCGATTCAGGCTGAAAAGAGCCAAGGCTTGTAGTCTGAGAGGGTACACGAGGCATCCCCTCATTGTGCTCATTCTCTTCTGACTCACCACCACCAGAACTTTATGACCTGCTTGAGATTGCTCTCATTGAGGCCAGGCCGTCCCCCTCCAGCCCCCTAGTAACCCAGTAAAACCAGTGGGAGGACTGCAACTTTACGATGGCTTGCCCAACTGCACCCCTTCAATTGTCTCCCATTAGTGTGAACATCCCTCTGTCCCAGCAACAACTGCGAACATGGAAGCCAAGGACCCCCTCATTACGGTAACAATCAGGAAGCAAGGCAGCACCCTTCTTCTGGCAACTGGACCTCGCTAAGAATTCATAGGAATCTTTAAGAATGAGAATGCTTTGAAAGAAGTCCTGAAATCTAAAACCACACCCTTTGCTTTTAACCATACAATCTTTATAAAAGGGGTACCGCTGTAAATGAGACCTGTGAGTGTGAAGAGCCATTTAAGGCATAAAGAATCCTCGCACAATGTAAACATTGCTGGGATTTTTCCCAGAATCTTTACATTATCTTCACACTTGCATTTTATTTACAAGAAATAAATCACGTAGAACTGTTGCTCATTTTCACACAGTTTTATATGTGCCACCCCAAATCTGTGAGGTCTAGCATATTGTTTCCAGTTGCCTGCTGTTTCCAAAGAATCAGATTGAAAGTTCTATCCATGACCGCTATGATTTTATGGAGATGTAAACCTCTTTTGGATCCTTGCCGCATCCTTTCAATAACCTCCTGAGCTAAGGGCTGGCCCAGAGGTCAATCTTGGACAAACTGAGTGTGTTGGTGGTCGTGCTTCACCTTTTGCCCTCTCATGTCTGTCCCCTCTTGAAAAGGTTCTTTTTTTGAAAGACTTTCAAACATGCATTTGAATCAAACAAATTAGAATTTTTAAGAAGAGAGAAAAAACCCTGTAATTTCACATCAGAGATATTATGTACTTTATGCATTAGGTATTTGTTGTGAGAGGACAGATTGTCAGGTTTTCAGAGGAGTACACAAGACTAGAGATTAGAGATCAAGAGGCTTGATTGGGTTAAAGATTCTGTGCCTGTTGTGTTCTGTTTAAGGTCGTTTTTCAGTGCAAACTCAGGCTGTGAGAAGATAATTGATAAAGAGCTTAAAATTCTCATAATCAATAATCAGGGGTGGAAAATACTTATACCACTGTACTTTGTGATTATACATACAGCACCATGCAAAAGTCAGAGATCACCTCTTCACTCATTAAACATCCACTCAAGATGGCCATTAGTACAGTATTTCATTTTTCAGCACAAAATAAAAAATTACTATCGAACAGCCGGTTTCACAAAACTATATACAACATAGTATACAAAATATACCACTAATGAGTTTAGAAATTTTCCAGCTTCTTAGAAACACCTCTAAAGCTCAGTTTTAGAGGTTGGTTGCATCCAAATAATGCCAGTTACAAATTCATACCTTCAGCATGTTAACATGCAGCTGGCAGTTGGTGGCTGTTAGGGAATTTCCCCTGCAATTGGAAGGTCACTGGTTTGAATCCCATGACTGCCAGTCTCACTACTGAGGTACCCTTGAGTGAAGTACTGTCCCCACACACTGCTCCCCGGGTGCTGCGTCGCTGTTTGTCCACTTCTTCACTTGGTGAAAGGGTTAAATGTGTTCTAGCTGTGTGCTGTGCTGCATTCATTCTCCACTATCATGGGCTGCTTCACTAGAATACTTAAATCACTTCCTCAAAACACTTCATACAATCTCCAGTACCAGTTGACTCTCCTCTAAAACACTACAGCCACCTAAACACTCAGTCTCTCCTCTAAAAGACATTACATCCACATAAACACTCAAACTCTCCTCTAAAACACACTACAGTCACCTTAATCTCACCAATACAGTAGCTCTGTAGGTCTTTCTGGAAGTAAGTTGTTAGCTCTGCTTCAATGACATTCAGTTCAATTTAATTTCAACACACACACACACACACACACACACACACACACACACACACACACACATTTAGAGTTGGTCCAAATCTATTTTGGTACTGCAGTGGAAGAAATGCTAATCTATCCTGTCCTCTGGATTTGGTTCTCATTAGCATTCCATCTGATGTCCAGTTCAGTAATTATCGTTGTTTTTGGAGGCCTGTTTTAATTTTAGTTTTATTCTAGTCTTAGTCACGTCCGACTAAAAGTCTGAGCGTTTTAGTCTTATTTTGGTCAGAATTATCTATGAATTTGTTCGTCTAGTTTTAGTCAATGAAAGTTGTATTTTAGTCTTTTTTTAGTAATGCAATTCTATTTAAACCAGTCAATGTAATATAAGTATCTAGTAGAATAAGGTTATCTTATTATTATATCAAGAATACGAGTCTATAGACTCAAGAATACGAGTCTATTCCATTCCAGACACAGATGACACTCTGAAAAAAAACATGTTGGAAGTACACATACATAAATTTAAATAAAGTAAATAAATAAAATAACATCACATCGCTAAAAAGTAATAATAAAATGAAAGTGTGTGTATATTACCATAAAACCCACATTTGTAAAACTGATACTGAACTTATCTGAATATTTTTGAAATTCCTGAACAAATTTAGTCAGAACAATTTAGGATCAGCTTTTCTTGCATGGATATGGAAATAGCTGCTTATGAAAATGCTGTGTGTGGGTGTGTGTGTGTGTGTGTGTGTGTGTGTGTGTGTGTGTGTGTGTGTCATTTCTCTCTCCCTGGCACTATATTGGCACTGCGTCCCAATACTTTTGTCCACTCGTGATAGATTTCATTCTCAGTGCCTATGGACAAAAGTATTGAGACGTAACGCCATTCAACTCTAAGGTCGGTCGTCCCGATCCTTTTTTTCTCCCGTCCCTGTCGTACAGGAAGTAACGTCTCGTCTCGTTTTAGCCATCAAAAATGAAGAGACATTTTAGCATAGTTTTTATTTTGAAAACCACATTTAGTCTCGTTCTTATTGGTCAATAATATTACATACTATGTATCGTTATAGTTATCGTCGACCAGCATTTATGTTGCGTCTCCTCTCGTTTTTGTCACATGATAAATGTTCGTTGACGACGATATTTAGTGATAATTTTCGTTGACCAAAGCAACACTAGTGGTAATACATTTAGGGCAGTATCTCTATCCTAGGGATGATGATGATGAGATCAGCTAAGAAGAACACACCTGCTGTGGTGGAAACCTAAAACCTGCTGGGTTTGGTCTAATTGCAATTTTACTTATTTTACTGTTTATTATATGATGTCATTTTTACAACATGTTTCAAACGGGTCTTTATAGTAACATAGCAAATTGTAGTAATTCAGTTTTTAATGTTATTTTAAAAGCTTTAATCATTGTACACATGCAAGGTGTTCTCTAAAGATGTGAAGTTTTGGGGGTGGTAGATTTAAAGTGAGAAAAGAATTTTGGAGCATTTAGTGATTAAATGCTTTTCGTACAAAAGCAAAAATAAATGATTCACAGTTTGGCCTTCATAAACAAACGAGTTTTGAAAAAGTGACTTTATCATTGCAGAATTCATCATGAGCAGGTGGTGGTGGTCAGATTAGCATTCTCCATAAAAACTGCATACAGTCAGTGTCTGGTCAACAGGGCACTAAATATCTCTAAATATGGTACTTTTTGATGGTACTTCTGCTGATACGAATAAATCCACGGGACTTCAGCATTAATCAACATTATCGGCCAGGATCATCAGAATATCATCCTGTTCCTTCAATGAAATGTTGCTTGATATAAATCGCTTGGTATTAAATACTTGACATAAAATGGCAGCATGTGGGCACACATAGGGACACACATACACACTCACACACATACACACACACACACACACACACATACACACAAACCCAGGCACAACCACACAATGTTCTCCCAGGAATTTCTTCACTCTCTGACTCTCTCCTAGAGGAGGCAGGGCCAACCTCATTAGCACTCACTAGTCAAGGGCCATTAGCTCTTCAGGTACAGCCGCCAGTGCCTGAGGAGCTGCTTAGAGCAACATGCCGTTAAACTAGCACTTATCTAATTACTGATGGAGCGGACACCTAGTAGCTTTATTCTGTCTGTCTGCAGAAATGAGCACGCACACACACACACACACACACACAAACACTCTTAACTCCCCAAGCAGGTGATGCTATGACTTAATCCCTATTGAATTCATTTGTTATGGGTCTCCTATAAAAACAAAATACTGGCATAATTTCAGAATTACATTGATAGTCGGTAAAAGAATGATTTTGTACAAATTTGATACATTTTTAAATTATTTACTCATGTTGAATTTATGTTTACTTTATAATACATCATGGTTGTATTGAAGGGAAATTACACCTGTTGTTTCACATTTCTGCATATCAAGACCAAGAAAGAACATCTTGGAGGGGGATTAGTATTTTACACTGTCTGATGTCTGAGACATTGTTTAATAATTTGTGAGATAATGTGTGGGTTTAAAATTAAAACACATTTATAGTGGAAGGGTACATGTACAGCACCTTTCCACTATTAATGTGTTTTTATTTGAAGATCACACATTATCTCTAAACTGTTAAACAGGTATCAGACGGTGTATTCTTAACCTTTTCATCTAGTAACTTTCTGTGAAGGAGCCTTTAGAGACATTGAACACGTTGGACGTCTGGTAATTTACATCAAACCACTCTTAATGGCTGTTTCCATGTTGACAATTTAATTATGCAATATTAAATAAAAATGAAAATTCCTTTTTAACAATTAAACACCCACTGCAGCTGAAAATTACTGGTACATTCAACATGAACATACATTCTCTACAGAGATCAAACTCAACATGCAATTTTTCTGTAAATTGTCTTAATTTATTAAATGTTTGACAATCAGTTTAACGTAAAAGGTGTCATAAGTTGTACACAGGCTGTATTTTTCTCTTTTCATTTTATGATAAATGCATTGCTTTTATAAAACAGAAAATGCGAATAGAGATATTTATTGCACAGTGATCCAATAAACTCGAATTTTAACTCTAAATACTTTATCGTTTTGCCATGACTAGCAAATAAATCCCAAAAAAAATCAAACAAGCACTGTTCAACCCATTATTCAGAAAGAAAAAAATTTCAAATAAGGCGTATGTGTGTGTGTGTGTGTGTGTGTGTGTGTGTGTATTTGTTTGTAGGGGGTGTTGAAAGCTGTTCAATTTGATAATGAGCGAATCATTAAAGCCTGAATAAGTAAGCGAAACACAGTGTAGCTTCTTCCAGACTACAGGGCCTCCTTACTGTAAGGCGTATGAAAAGCCTCACGCTACACATGTCGGTATGGAGGAGTTATGTATAGGAGAATAGAGCCATTTTTCCAGGCGATAATTACCCGAGGGTAATTTAGGGATATTGAGAAGGATTAGTCCTCTCCACCCACTATTACACTGCTGTAAACAGGGTGTTTCTGCCTCCCACACCCAGACACGGTGTGCTCCAGGAGGTGCGGCGGTTTTGTCAGCCCGTCAGCTAATGGAGGAAGTTAATTGTGTTGGTTGTAAGGCCACCTGTCACGCCAGCCTCATTTCCATAGTAATGGGGCGAGAGTGGCATGGACAGCATGCCTCAGCCATGATAGGGAATCGCTTACGCCTGTCTCAAAGACTGCGATGCGCCTCGCACACACATTTATTTTACAAAGACAACAGTAATATCTCTGGATTAGTGTTGTAGGAACTGGAGGACAAGCGTACAGCAGTCCAGCAGCAGTCGTGCTTGGACAGAAAGGCCTGAAATGCTATGTTAAATGAATCAATTCATTGACTATCACTGAAAAATAGATGTCCTGAATTCATCTGATTTAATTGTGTGTTTAAGAAATCACTTTTACAAAATGCTTACTTTGCTTACTTTTGGTACAGTTAGATGTGAAGCAAACATTTAAATCAAATAAACTCATTTTCTTGTTCATTTCTGTTTATGTTGCTTTGTAAAACACACAGCAAAACAGTAAAAAAAGACCCCTAAAGGGTTTGCGTATTTGGCTTGTGCATGAATGGACCACAGCGAGACACACAATGTCTAAGTATTTTGGCGAGTTCAGACAATAAGAGTGGAGGATTAGAGTGGCACTTTAACAAGACCATCTGTATTAAACTCTGTGTAGCTTAGCAAGTTTCCTATCTCTCACCCTGTCTGCCAAGCCTTTCTCTCTTAACTAGCCTAGTTAACAGATGTAAGCCACCTCCACACTTATCATGTAGATGAGCTTGGCTCCTTTGGCCAAAGTATGTCGGAAAACCTGTCAAAAGTGTAGCCACTGGCCTTTTCTTTACCTTCTTAGTTCATGTTTCTGGTCATACTAATCACATTCCATTATATTAATTTAAACAGTCTGACGGCTTACAATTTAAAAATGTGTCTTTTTTTGTAACAACAAACAATAAGTAAAATACAGAATAAAACAGAGATAAGAGTCATACATCAAACCCCACCCAGCATCAGGCAAAAGTTCAGCTAGCTCACAAACCCCCTCACACACACATATACTGTATTAGACTTGTAGAGATACGTCACTATAGGAAAGAGAAGTTTATACCGACATCTAAGCCCAAATATTAACCAATCAGAAATCAACTACATGTCTGATGTCGCTATTGTACACATCCACAATGCCTTTCACAAAAATGTTTATGTGACAAAATCCCAGGTTCTGATGTAAGCAAAGTTTCGCATCTGGACCAGCAGCTTGGTAAGCACTGTGAAGGTCTCAAACTGAGGGGGGTATGAATCGGCAGCTTATCTCGATGAATCTAATGTGTAAAATATATTCTAGCTTTAAACATACATGTTAAAATAGCTAGCCACACTGACAGGACAGGGTAGGTTGTCACAACTTATAGTCGGGGGAGTGGCAAAAGATCACGAAGCCAACTCACATCTCTTACACACTCCAGTAGGGCAAAAATGAATTTTCAAATGAACATTTAACTTTGTTCCGCATCATCTTCAGGCTCTATCTTTTGTAAACTGCCTCACACATAGTTATATGTCTAACCTGGATGGTGGAGGACTAGTGGGTAGGATACTTGCCTCTGAACCAAGAGGTCATGAATTTGAATCCTACCTTCAGCAGACATTTTACAAATAATATCTTTTACATTCCAAAAAGTATTACATCCATCCCCAGCCTGCCCCACGGTCTTCCATGCACGGCTCTTTACTTTGTCCAACATCTTCCAGACCCCCCCATTTAGCAAGAGGCCTTCAAAGTTTTCACATCCTTCCAAGTTCTTGAACAACACGAGGCATAAAACTTCTGAACCTTTAAAGTTTCTCAGCTGTTTAGTGTCAGCGAGAGCTGCAGAGGTACAGCTGCTGGGGCTGGCTTATGACATGTGGTTGTGCATTTACCTCACCAGCAGTCCGCATCACCTTTCCTCTCGCTCCCCTCCGCCACCCGTCTATTCTTATGATGCATTTTAAATGCTAATAACCGGTTTATTATGTGCTCTATCAAATGCAAATGGTTTGTTTTACTGCTACGAAGTTGGGCCGGCAGAGGCATTAGCATATCTTATGTGCTCCTCTTTAGCATGCGGCGCTGGAGTTAGCACGGTGAAACAATGTCATAAATTACATTAACAGTCACATTAGATAAACAAAGCCAAACGATGCCGCCATTACAGAGCACAGCGAGGTTGCTCCAGCAGATGATGGCGTCTGACTCTGCTAGCATATGGTGCGCCAATTCCGTCAAACCGACACCATCTCAACATTAGCTGGAAGTGTCAGGCCAGGCTGTCTTGCACCTATAATCATGTTAATAACTGTTTATGACACTGAGTGAGAAATTCCTCAAAACTAATGGCTTTAAACCAACTCTTAAATGCCTACTTTGGCAATTAAGACTGCGATCCTACCTTAGACAATAGTCTATGCATTGATAGTCATAGTAAATTGATCATTTTGTGTTATATGACACATATATCATGTTGGTGGCTCATTACAGAAAAATGGATGTTTTAACTGTTGATGGTTTTCCAAACTGTATATATAAGTAAAGCCTGTTAAGACTTTTAATAGACTAAATTTGAGTCAATTAATTCAGAGAATGATAGACACATTTGGTCCTAATGGAAACTATTTTTCTATGGGAGGGGCTTAGTGAAGCATCATGAAATGAGCTTTAGCTGTACTGAATACTGCTGTCAATAATTATTACAAGCATTTTTGTTATCCTATGCATCTTTATCTGGGAGTCTATCTGCGAGACCACCCTTCCCAGGGTGCACTTTAGATGAAGACACAGAAGTCCTGATCCGCTGGCGAATATTCGGACTCTAATCTTTGGGGCACCATCCATCTATTTGTCTAAGCATCCGTAATCCCACTTCACACCCCACCCATGCGCTGGAAGAAAAGCTCACCCTTAAACAGATGGCCTGCGGTCTACGTGGACAGGAGGCCTGCACAGGCCCCGGCCGGGGTCTAAACGGGAGGGAGGAGGCGATGCAGAGGCATATGGCCGCAGCCCTGTCCCCTGCCGACTGCTCGCTGCCCTGCGAGCTACTGCCTGCTTTCTGGCCACACACACACACACGCACACACACACAGACACACTTTTTACTCAGTCTCTGCCACAGTGTTTTTCAACCCTTTAGCACCGCACTGCATGTGTCTTACCTAGCTCTAATACAACCAGTTTAAACTACATTTGTGAGCCCACTATCAGGACTGCTTTACAATACTGCAATAACTTACTTATTATTTTAATTTGTTTGATAATATTACCAAGCAATTATGAGTAGCAATTTAAGCTAAATCATAAGCATGTAGTTTGAGGAATGAACAGGTATATGGGTGGGCTCACAATACAATAACCATATTATTTTCATATTTACTGTAAAGGACAAAACCTTTATCTCCCAAATACATGTTAAACTTTTGGCATAAATTAATGAAAAGATATTTACTCAGATTGTGGAGCATTTCTATGGGTCCATTTATCGGGAACTTTTTACACACAATGTAACGGGCAGCTAGTGTTTTGTTAAAAAACTAATTGTAAAATGGAATGAAGGTTTTATTCCGATTGTAAAGATATGCACTATTTTTCATGTTTTTTCATGATGCACAATATATATTTTTTCTGAGAAGTTGGAACAGACAAAAAGTAACCTGCAGTGCCGTATGTAAAAATAAATGAAATAAATGTGAAAATCTTATAATAAATGATGAAAATCTTATTTTGTTTATTATATTAATTATATTAATTATATTCATTCAGAGTTTCACATGCAGCAATGCCCGAACCCCAATTTAATAGGACTAATTATGAGCTCCTTGTAAGAAAAATGAGTGTAAGTGTTCTTCATGTGCACAGAGGGCCATGGCTATGGAGTCAGCATTGGAGGGGAGCACTGGGTGGGCTTGAAGGGGAGGGTGGAGATTGATTTTTTTATTGACGGGGGTGGATGAGACGGAGGTATGTGATTGTCTGTTATAGCATACCAATGCTATGTCTAAATTAGTATATCGGAGGGATACTAGAGGGATTTATATTATAATTATGGCCATGCAGAAAAGCATACGGTAACATAATTTATCACAAAAATTATACATATAATTATGCCGCACACCATTGGCGAGAGTGAACTTCTTATTAAGAGCTTATTAAGTAGCAGATTTGTTGACTAAGGAGTGTTGGCTGTGTAGGCAGCATAATGTGTATCAAATCATACTGTAATAAAACAGTATTAAACATTTTACTATGTCACCCACAACTAATGAGGCCCTCAGTTCAGAAGATTGAACTTCTTATTGAGAGCTTATTTGTTAGTAGATTAGTTAAGACAGGAGTGTTGGGTGTGTGGAAAATGTGCAGTGCAAGGTACTGGAGGACCAGTGTTTGGAATCAGTCTACTGCCACACTTTCCAGTCCAGACTTGTGTGTAGCAGATTGGAACAGAGAATCCTCTTGCTTCCTTCCCATCTGCACCTAAAGACTCACATGCCCTGACAATGAGGTGACCATGTCTCTGCCTGCACACAAACAGAGGGGTCGGCAGAGGCGTGTATGGGGGGCGGCTGTGCAGGGGGTGGGGGGACACATTAACAAGCTATAATCTCAACCGCCTTATCCATAATGCATTGTCTGGTCCAATTTACATGGTGTGGAAGCCTTTAGGGAAAAAAATCCTCATCCATCACATTAGTTTATTAGCTTTCCTCCTCCCTCCTCTCCCACTCTTCCCGGCCTTTCACTTTCCTTTTCTTTTTTTTTTTTCTTTGGTCCCTATTTTGTCACGGTTGTTGTTCTGCTCAGCAACTGGCCCCATAAAAAACTCCAAACAGCTTAATTGCTGGGTTGTAAAAGATTTGCATGTTCTGGATGGGGGGGGGGGGGGTTAAGGGACAGAGTGTCTGGGGGACGGCGGAGGGGGATAATCAGAAGGGTGGGAGATGAGAGCAGATACCGTTTTCGGGGAGGCCAATAAAAGAAGCATCATCATCCTCATCAAGGACGAACACCCGGCTCAATTCCCCTATGAATCGCTCCAATCGCAACCAATTATGCGGGTCTGAGATCTGCTGGGGTCGTCGGCAGGACTGTGAGTTTGAACCCGCGCGCGCCCGCCCCGTCTCCAGCGCGCGAGAGTGTCAGGAAGAGTCTTTAATTACGTCCCGCACCATTAGGACACAGAAGAAAACAGCATAATGCAGACCCTGCCCACCAGGACCACCGTCATAGCATCGAGTCTCAGTGAAGTGTAGAATCATTATAATAACATTAACAAACCGTCTGAAGCGCGTGAAAAAAATGGTGCAACCGGGTGACACACGTCAATCATGTCCATTCAGGGCAGCGTTTTTTTTCAACCTATTAAATAAATTCGCAGCGGTGTATATATATATATATTAGGGCTGGCCGTTAACGGCATTAGCGGGCGTTAAGGGCACGAGATTCTTATCGCGCGATAAAAAAAAAATATATATATATATATATATATATGCATGTATATAAATGCACGCCTATATGTGGGAATTGTCCATTTTCATTGAAATAATATTTTTCTATATTCCTAAAAGATACAGAGAGAGTACGTAATTTAGCCTCGTCGGTTAAACACCGCAAAGTCTCTGGTTGGGTCCCCTACTGTCTACCGTTCGGTCCTTCAGCAAGATACTTAACCCTCAGTTGCTGTCCCTGTAAGTAATGGTTGTAAGGCGCTCTGGATAAGATTGCCAGACAAATTCTCCATTTACCTTTATAAATGAAAATACAAAACATAAAAATTCAACAAACCGATTTTTTCATTTTCTTTAAAAATTTGATCCGTTTTGCAGCTGTTTATGAAGTCTTTTTTAAATTTTTTTTAAAATGAAAGCAACCATCACGTTTTGACTCCACCATCTTGGGAACATTTGGAAAAACAGGCATGAGAGCTTCACCGAGGAAGGTTCTCCAGTACTGCAGAACCTCACTTTAAACTGCTTTGATAAAAACTGCTGCATTTCTCTATGCAGTTTTCGACAATAGTTTATTCATTTAAAATACTGTTTTTTATGTTATTGACACATTATCATCGTGTTAGTTATTTTTCTAATTGTATAAATCTTCAGTAAATCTGTGAGAAATGTTGTTCTTCTTGTTTGGGAAATTTAATCCCATAAACTGGATCAGTCTAAAAAAGACATCTGGGTCTGGACTGAAGACTTTGGGGTCCTGTTGCAAATATACATATAAATGATGTCGTAATACACACAAAATAATACAGTAATACATCAGACGGAAACGTTTAAATACATTTAAATAGCTAATTCGTTAGAAAAATGGAAAAGTGTAATAACCCGTAATAATGTCACGCGAGCCTGTCCAATCAATCAATCAATCAATCAACAAATCAATCAATCAATCAATCAATCAATTAATAATTGTTTCATTAAAATAAACAGCTATGAATGCTTGTCTAAACTGTTTCTTTAATGTCTGACACGCCTTCACCTCAGTTTAAGCATAGTTACTAATTTAATATAAATAAAATATAATTTAATTTAATATGCTTGTATTTCTTGAAATAAATATTGCCTTAATAAAAGTCAAACACACGTCTGTGATTTATTCTCTCTCTGCTTTCTGTTTTTTTTTCTGTATGGAAAAAATAATATAATATATAATTATAATATCCCATTAATACTGATTATATTGTGTCTGTTTGGATTTATCAAAGCGGTTATTTGACAGGACTGGACTGATTAACCACGTGTACAGATTTACACTAAAACTGTCAGAATTGAAGCAGTTGATGAATGGATGGAGGGGTGGATGGATGGTTGGTTGCATGAATGGTGTATGGATGGATGGATGATAGATTAACGAATGAAGAGATGAGCGGGTGAATGATGGATGGATGGTTGCACGGATGGTGGATGGATGCATATGGATGAATGAATTGCGGAATGGGTGGATGGACGGGTGGATGAATTGATGGATGGATGGAAGTCTGCGTGTTGTTTTAGGCTGGGTTAGACACTAAACCCATCAAAGTGTCCTCGCGTGTTAATTGCTGCTCCTCCGCGGCGCGCGCTGTTCCTCTCTCATTATCGTCTCCGATTCTCATCCATCCATCAGGCGCGAGACGGAGGAGGGAAGGGCCTCATAATTGCAATCATATATGTGGGGTGGGGGCGGGGGTGGGTTAGCATGCGTGCCATACTGTACCATTAGTTTCACAAATAAGTAATAAT
Source organism: Brachypetersius altus (assembly GCA_037974465.1). Classification (NCBI taxonomy): domain Eukaryota; kingdom Metazoa; phylum Chordata; class Actinopteri; order Characiformes; family Alestidae; genus Brachypetersius; species Brachypetersius altus. The sequence continues at coordinate 7,887,436 of JBBPDB010000146.1, forward strand.
TTGCTAATGACAACATTATGTTGAGTCAGTTTAGGGGCAATTAAAGTGAGTGATATTTACATATGCCTAATGAATCAGCGCGCGTGGCAGCTCGAGGGAGCCTCATGAATATTCATCCGTGCGTCCGCCTGAGCCCCGCCGCAGTTTATAAACTGAATTATGGCTGATTTGGCCTTTTAAAAAATGAACATGGGCGCGTCTCCCTCAAGGAGCGCGCGAACAATAAAGGCTGATTATAAAAATGTTTTAGTGGTAAACTGCCGGTGAGGAGATCAAAGGCTGATTTTTATAGACTTCCCCAGCTTTCATAAAAAAGAGCCTGGGCTGTTTGGTGGAAGATGCTGTGGGCCGTCTGTGCGCACCCCACCCCCCACCCACCCATACTCACTCACACACACTCACACACACACCACCCTGTTGTTGGCTGGCCCACATCACTGAGGTCAGCTATATCAATCGGAGTCCAATCAGCTCGAAATAAAGACTTAATTTGCTCATCTGGGTACGAGCTTTTCAGCAGGTGCCCGCCCGCCTGATATGTGTAAGCCAAACAAGATGTGCGCGCGTGTGTGTGTTTGTATGTATGTATGTGTGTGTGTGTGTGTTTGTGTGTGTGTGTGTGTGTGTGAGAGAGAGAGAGAGTGTGTGTGTGCGCGTGAGACAACTTGCCTCAACTAACTCATTTCCGCCAAGCCTCTGTTCGAGACCCCACCCCAGCCTCCTTATGATAACTAGGTTTAGAGTTGCTAATTGGTCTTTCTTAATTGCAATATGTGTGTTTTGAACTGCTTCCATTCAATTCCCACAGTAGATCATGAATGGTAAATGCCAGCACCTGCCTTATTCAGAGTAAGCCGTGGCTCTGTGGCTCTTGAAGCAAACCAGTCCTGTTTACCTGATGGTGAGTGGACTCTCTGCATCACTGTGGAGCAGGACTGGGTGAATTATATACTACAATATGTCAAAATTCCACATATGCCAAACAATCTCAGACAAATACTACAAAAGCAAAAACGTTCTGGATATTAATGCCATTTCCAGGGAGGGGCCCTTAAGGGTATGTCATAGGAGACACCGCCCAATATTTAGGGAAAGTCTGTGTTTAAGAAATATGATCAAGTCAAATTTATCTGCCATTAGGTGTGTGTTGTACATTTACTCTAAGGTACACAGTTTGTTTGAACATTGGGGTTCTAAATATTGCCTGCATAGGACCCTTTTATGACTGCTACACCTTATTAAAGTTTTCAATGATAAAGTTAATGACCCTGGGCTGTACTGATACTCTGTCCTAAGAGAATATCAGAAAAATCTGTCAAAGATTGTTTTATTCTGTTTTCTTTACAGCAATGTGCACAAACCACATTTCTGGAAAGGAAAGCTGTTGTGTGTTTCATTTTTAAATTTGGGAGATTTTCAGCTGTTTACAAAAAGGCGTATATATTATTTGGGATGCAATGCAGTAGAGTATCCAGGTTCTGCACAGTGCACAAAATTTTATTAAAGACATTAAAAACAGACCACCAGGCAATAAGGACACAGCTGTTTTGTGAACATTATATTAAAACAATGCTCATTATCCATCAAATCTATTGCAAAACATTTGCTGAACTGAAAAGCAATATCACAACATGTCAAACATATCACTGCACCTGATGCGCTTTAAATAAAAGAGTGCATTTTCCTTCCTATGTTAAAAAAACACTTTATATTGTTTCCTATGTTTTTTATTAACATGTATTGTTGTTCATCTTAAAATGAGCCTTACTTCACCTAAACAATGCATGTTGTGTGTAAACAACATTTTCGAAACAACACATGCGCATAATTCCTTAAATACTGTGCACTATTTGGTAAAAATTTGGTGTTTGGTGTCATAAGTCACAGACAGCAACATATGGGATGTATACTGAGATTCAGCCTGGATTATTCTAACCATGGTAGAAAGATGAGAACACGTTTAAATCACTGAATACCCATCATCATGTAAATCAATGATGTTTTCTGATCATGACGTTCAACTGGTTTTCATAAGTTTTCTACTTTTGCTTGTCGGTCTTCTGTTCCTGAACGATACCCCAGCGCAGTGTGGAGCAATGCCTCCCTCTTGTGGACAATACCTGCTATTGTGAGTTCAAGTGTAAAAGACTATCTTAATTATTCACAAATACAAAACCAGGTGATTTTTTTTACAGAAAAAAACAATTTTTACTCCTTCTTTTAATTTTTATTTTTATGTGTAAATCCATAAACTGCACTAAAAATTGTAAGCACTTCAGGACTAACCTGTTATTTTGGGTGGACGGCCCCTTTCAGCTCAGCTCCACTCTCAGCAGTGATAGCAACATGGCAGTGAGATGGTATTTGTGTGTAGTGCTGGTGTGGGTGTATATGCACTGGTTTACCTGCTTTAACATGTCAGTATCTCTTCTAGGTTGAGAGTTGAAAAAAACAGCCGCCAACATGGTAGCCTAGATCATGATTTCCTTCCTGCCCTTGTTTGTGTTCTAGACAGAGTCTTAGAAAACCCTCATAGCTGATCAGACGTTTTGGCTGCAGGAAAAACACTAAAATCTTCAAAACAGGGGGTCTCCCGAACCAGCATCAGGAACTTCAACTCTGAAAGTAGGAAATTTAAATACAGCGACTGCTGAGTGAATGTATAGAGTATAGAGTATATCAGTACAACTCTGTCCTAGTTCTGAACTTTTTTGCATTTTTTGACGTGTGCACACACACCAGCCAAAGGGCTTCCAGGACACAATACTGTGAACACTTGTAACAGTAATGACTACAACTAATGTGGGTGTATGCATTAATCCCAATAGCTGTTGGGGCACATTTGACCTCCAAGTGTATAACACCAGCCATGGAGCACATAAGTGTGTTCATCACCCTTATGAATGTGTATAAATCAAGTCTATCATTAAGCTTCTGAAAGCTTCTTAAGCTTCTGAAAATATGATTTTTAAGTCTTCACCAGTTGCTTTCACAAACAATATTAGCTGGCAATAGTGCAGACATCCCTCATGACAGCAGAGATAGTGAAAACAGACTGGTGGGAAGTACAGAGTCACATTTTTAAAAAATGTCCTTCCTCTTATGTGTGGCCAACTTGCAAAAATGCTAACATCAGTACACAAAAGTCACAAACATGCTGGCCATCTCTGGAAGCCCATCGTGAGACATAAAAACATTGGGAAAGGACATCATGCCCTGACTGTCCACCTTGGTTTTCACAGTGAAGGCTTTAAGTTTGGCCTTCCCTGTCAAAACAGCTGCCTGAATGACGGCTATTCTCGCCTCCTCATGGTACAGTGCACCCATGTCCCTCCCCAGCACCAGATCCTGGCTCTGCTCAGGCCTCCAAAAGACACTCAACCTTTCCAGCCTCCGTACAGTAAAGTGGTCAAATGGCAACAGCTCGTCCCCAGCTGAGTTGCACTTGACCAGAACCAGGTGCCGGACCTCCGAGTTGTTCAGCAGTCGCGCCACGTTGAGTGATGACGTGTACCACACAGTCAGCTGCTTGGAGTGCACTGTTGTGGGTCCATGGGGCTGATGCTGGGGGTGTTCAGAGACAGTTATTTGTGTTTGCATTTGTTCAACATCACACAAGTCCAGGGAGGTGGGGTGTATGTACATACACTGTAAAGTCAAAAGCATTGGGACACCTGACCATGACACCAACAGGCACTTTAAGGACAATGCATCCAAACACATAGCACAGTTTTTGTGCTCACATTAATGCCTGAGTTTGGAACTCTTCAGCTACGGAATCAGGAGAGTTACTGTCGTTGCTAAACGCTCCCACTTACCAATAATACCACTTGCAGTTGGCCATGGAATGTCCAGCACATATGAAACCTCACAAGCTGTTTGATTGCAAATGTGACATCCTATGGCAGTACCACACTTGAAGTCACTGAGCTCTTCAGAATGACACATTTTGTTTCAGAAATGTTTGTCAATGGAGAATGCAAAGCTAGGTGCTAGATTTTATACACCTATAGTGATTAGTATGACTCAAACCCCCGAATCCAATAATTAAGAGAAGTGTCTCAATACTTTTGTCCATATAGTGCATTTTTAACATGTCAACATAGAACAGTACTCTCTGAATCTGGAGTCTCCATGGATTCATTTCTCATGGAGATGAATAAAACCACAGCGAATGACTTCCTTAGACAATTTAATGGACTGTGTTTGAAATAGCATGTATATTGAGTACTGCCCCATCATGCAGTATCCACAATTACCACTGCGCAACAAGATAGGGGCACTAGACTAGGCTCAACCACCATCAGTGGCTGAACAAGAAATCTGCCACCTGTACTACTTGGATGTGGGTTCTAACATTGGGTGAATGTTGCTCTTTATGAAACTGAGGACAATAAAAGAGATGATGAAAAGGTCACAGAGCATCTTCCCCCTTTCTTGTTAATCTTGCATTTAGTAACTTTAGCTCAGGGAGGCTAACCATTGATCATTGGAGGCTAAATGCTCTTCACTGCCAAGAAACTCCAAAAAAATGAAAATTGAACACCGGTACGAGTCACTTTTGGGCTACACTTTCATTCACAAGCAGACATCTAGTCTCTTTAGTCAACCTTTTTTATGGCTCATCTTGGGGTGTGGTAAATTACAAAGCCTCCTCTGTCTCTAGACTGAAATATTTGGCCAGAGCGGTTCACCATCCAAATATTTTTGGTGCACCAGAGAAATTCTTGTGGGTCACATACTGCCTATCACTTTTTTAGGCACAGTCTGAACATATCAACTTGTTTTGGGCTCATTTAAACACTGCCATGGGGAACATAGGAATACATCAAAAAATGAAGGTAAATCAGTTGTAATGCTAAAAAACTCAGTTACAATGCTGTAATTGAGGCTATAATTACTATATTGCTATAATTATAATTGCCCCTGACCCCGAGTGCGGGCCAAAGGGGTAGATAATGGATGGATGAATGGATATTTATTATTGTTATGATTCTATAATTACTGTAACTATAATTAATGTAGAATTATTTCTACAACTGTCACAAGGGTGTAGCTAAGTGGTCACTCTGACATCAGTACAGCATTTTGTAAACTATAGAACAAGTTATAGCTGATTTGTATCAGTCTGCAGAAAGCGTGACTTGACAAGGCCCAGAAGGGTTCCATGCCCACCAGCGGGTTGGGTAATACAGGTAATTCTTCATTCTTTTGTTAAAATGCTGTTACCTTTACTTATCACCCATCAGGCAATAAATATTTTCTTACATTTGCAACAGGGTTGCATTGTATACATAATAGGGGACAATTTGGGGGAATACAAACCTGACACAAGAGAAAGGGGTGTCCGACTGGGTTCCATTTTAGGCGCAGTCTCAGAGTTTAGCATTCAGCCTCATTAAACACATCTAATTCAGCGCATGGGATAATTAGTGTTAGAAGAGAAAAATGCTGCTCTGCAAATCCGTGGACCAGAAGGAACCCAGTTTGACACTTATGAAGGTTTAGCCCTGTCATTAGGAGACTCTCGGTGAGAAAAGTGGTTTAAAAAAAAAGATCAGACCTGCTTTCTAACTGACGAGTTACAAACACCATTAATGCAAAAAACTTCACATACATCTCACTGACATGGCAGTGGGAGGTTAATGCATGAGAATGTACATTTGTGTGTGTGTGTGTGTGTGTGTGTGTGTGTGCAAGATAATAGAAAAAGAGAGAAAGAGAGAGAGAGATCACATATTTGCAGGTTGCAGTATACAATGACGGACTGCAGTTAATCGCGTTCATAAATCTTTTGTTAGCACCCTTCATCAATGGCCAGGCCCCCCACAGGATTTGGATTGTGGATCATTCTCAGCACAGCAGCAACATGGACATCATACAGACATGCCCTTCATAGAGCGTATCACACACAGTACAGCAAGCAGGAGGGAGCAACACTCCTCAAAGCTCCACGCTGTAAATGCATCTTAAGAGAACTGCACACGAGGTCACAGAGAACCTCAGGAAGGGACTTTTATGTAACATAAATCATTAAACTGAAACATTCAAAAGAAACAAATCAATTATTTGTGAAACTCCAAAAAGGCCCCTACCTGCTGCGGGTCAGAGAGTGGAGGGTCAGAGCAAACACATTCACTGGAGTTGATGATGTCACACGCCACCAGGTCCTGCGTGCACACGTAGAAGCGGAGACTGTGCTCGCGCACGTAGGCCAGTGTGTACTCTCCATGCAAGAGCGCTGGCATGACCAGACACAGGACACTGTACAGTGCCACGCAACCCATGTGGCCAAAAAGGGTCATTCTCACAGGGCAGCACTGAGAACAATCTATGGTCATCTGGACTGGTCCAGCGGTGTGTCAGCAGAGATATGGACCTGGGATTGAGAAGGAGGGAAGAAGCCAAATATGATGACTAAGTTTTCGAAGAAACCGTGACTGACTTTCTTTCAGCTTTGGGTGTGTTGTTTTGCTTGCTGTTACATGTTTCTCTGAAGATTTGTGTGAACGCACCATTAAAAAGGCTCAGCCTGATATTTTGAAGCATTGTCTGCTTTCAGCGGCACCATGGACAGCTGGATAGGGCGACACTGGCCTGACAACGTTGTTACCACAGTGTTCAGGGGCACTTCTGCAAACGAGAACATGGGACGGTATGAGTTCTCATAATCATAGGACTACTTCAGATGATGTTCGAAAAGGAAAAAAATCACATTATAATGTGTCTCCTCTTGTGTTTTCTGCGTGGTTATATACTTTTAAAGCTCCACAAAAAAAACTAAATCAAAGACTTCCAGTCTTCATTGCTCACAGAAGACCTTAACCCCCGGACATAGACCTGCGGACAGAGGTGGAACACCAATGCTGCTCGTTTCTGGCTGGTTCTGGGGGACTGGGGAACCCACCCGACTCCTTTTACAACCAGAATTCGCGCAGCACCTCTCCCATTTCTTGACTCACCAGGGTGTGTCCCCCTTTGTGCTTTCTGTCCCTGTCTCTCCCCCACATTCACACACACACACACACACACACACACACACACACACACACACACACCCTCTGGCTGTTTTTCTTTTCTCTCTCTGCGATATCCTTTTTACAAAGCCATGCAAAAGTGGAATGTCCTTGGTCAAATCACACATTTTATAGGTTTTCTAAGTGAAAACTTATTAAACAAGCTTAAATATGAACACATTTATTGTACAGTTTTTATTTATTTGCTCAGTTCAAGCAACTGGAAAATGACTAAGCTAAACAGAAAATGTGCCAAACCTTTTTCCCAGGATACTGTTTTTGTTAAATTCAGTAAATAAACAGTAATATGGAACGCAGTGCGCAGAACCATATTTGCTATAGACGAGGATGTGTACTTATTTTTGAGTTGAAATGTCTTTTGACCCGAGGCACCCTAATATTTGCATGTGACTGTATATCCAGCAATGATGTAACAACACAGATGTCTTACGATTCAAGGCTCACAGTTCAATAGGCTCAATAGACAATAGAATAGATAATATTAGACAATAGAATAGATTATATTTTCAACAAAGTAAGACTGAAAACAGCCCAATATTTTTTTAAATGTTTAGAATCGTAGACCAGTAAAAATGGCACCTGTTCCTTTTTCAGCGCTTCCTTGATGTTACCGGATTCATCCTTGCATCCTTGGTTTTAGAAATGTTCCTGTGACTGTTTTTGTTAGACTGTGAATTCGCGCAGCATTGTTTCAGTGTCTTCTTTGTTTTCCTGCAAGTGAGTCTCCTTCAGAGTTCTCTTGCACATACTAGAGCCCATATCCTGTTTTTCTTGTATTTTCTTGGTTGTCCCTGAGATTCACTTGTGAAATTTGTGGATGTTTATACAGGGCAGTCCTAATTTAATTTCACATGAGAGTTTCAACCTCTCTTTATCAGTTCAACATGCGGGAGAACAGGTTTCGACACAGCGCCTTTAAAAACGATGTTTGTAAACGAGTTCTGGTCTGATTGTCCTGTATATGTATCATTAGTAAAACTGTTCAGGCTGAAACACTCTTTGTAACTTCAGTGCCGATAAGTGGCTCTGTGTTGTCGAAGGCTGAGTAAGTGGAACTAAATGAAAGGGCTCGCATTACCTCACAAATACAGTGAAACAAAATAAACTGTTTTTTTCCAGTTTTTTCAGTATCCATATATAGGCCATGCAGATCAGGTGGATTTTATTGAAGAAAGTAAGGAAATTTTGGTTTTCTATGAGACATACAGCTAAAGCATTTCTCACAACACTGCATCACCAAAAACAATCAAAATATCATCACAACACACAAATGTAGTTAATCAGTACAGCACTGTCATTACTCTGCAAACTCTGACAACACTAAATATCTCTATCAAAACTACGTAGCTTTAAGAAGTCTCACACAAATGTTGAAAAGGCAGTATTTATAAATGAATCATAATTCAAATCCCAGTACAACGGCTGGTTCAAACTGCACTTCATCAGCATTGAGAAAATGAGTTTTCTATGGTATGGGCTCTATAATGCTAGAAGGATTAAGCGCTGTATTTTCGACATTGGCACTGAACAGCAGTCAACTTCGATCAATTTACTAGAAGGGATTACTTGGAAGTATGAGGTGGACTGAAGGGACAGATAATATAATCCAGCTGAACAGTCAGAAAGTCTTGCGAAACACTTACACTGAATTTCGTGTTCACTGGAGTCTTGAAACCATTCCTATTGGCTCCAAAGCCAATGTCCAGAAACACCCAGTGGATTAAGTACCAAACATATTCCTGTACAACAACACAGTTCTCTCAGGATCCAGCTGAGATGGAATACCAACACATTCCAGTACACACAATGATGCAGAGCGCACTCACACTTGCGCTGAGTGAAAGAAAGAAGGAAAGAAAGAAAGAAAGAAAGAGAGAAAGAAAGAACGATAGAAAGAGAAAGCAATAAAGCAACAAAGTAATAAAGAACAGAAATAGATACTACCTGGTAAGAGAAAAGTCCAGCACGAGTTCTTTTCCCTGTTTGAGGATCTAAGAAACTGATGAGGAATGCGAAGTGTCAGTGGACTAAACGTCAGTGAATCCGTGCTGCTTGCCAAAGCCACAGGCCGTGTCCTCAGCATCTTGCTATGCGTGGCCAGTTGAGCCAAGCAGGAAAGCAGTAACTGCAGATGGAACAATGTGAAGCCCACAAATGAGATCGGTGCAGATCACTCAAAACCACTGAATTCAAAACATCATTAAACATTATGACCAGAACGCATTTAAAATGTGTTGAAAGTCACAGAGTGATTGAGGAAGTGTGCAGCTGACGCAGCTTTAGTTATGTTTTGAAGCTGGGGCTCAGCCAGACCATATGAGAGTGGTAGAGTTGAGTTCATCTGCTCAACACACAGCCCTACTGTTTTGGAAAAGCGATAAGAAAACTTTAAAGTCAAAGGTACGATGCAGTGACATCTTATGTCAAGCAAGCTGTGCAGGGGTGTAATGAATTATAAATAAAGAACATCTGAAAAATATTCAGGATGATTTACTTTTTGATTTTATATCAATATTCAACATTTATTTTCTCTATGGTTTTAAATGTACTTGCTTGCTGACAGTCATCAAAAAACTACTGTCTTTTTTTTCATTTGCTAAGATGCATTTCCTGAAACACTGATCTCATTATTGTGTGTCTTAAAAGGCACATATTTCATATACTCTCATGCAAACACCACAGAATCTTCACAGGCTGGTTTTACAAAGACAAGTGGGAATCTTACATCCATTAGCAGTCATTTATTATAAAAGTCATTGTTTTTCAAGGCGTTTTGGGTATAATACTGATTATCAGTAAGAGGAGAGAAAGAAAAGAAGGTACTTTGTGATTACAGCTATTTCAGAAACTGCAAAAAATGTATGGGCCCTTTAAATGCCATTTATTATAGTCAGATAATCATAGATAATCATGTAAAATATTAAAGATGCTTATAGTGTACATCGACTGTTGTGGCAGCACAGGATTATAAAGAATGCAATTCCAATTACCACTTAAATAAAACAGGCTTTATATCAAATGAGATGTCGGATTGGTCATGTTTCATATAATCTTTACGTTTACACTTTACACTGGTGTTACTGTGAAATTTATTAGAAAAAGGAAAAGAGTGTGACAAAAAAAATACAAACCAGTGTTTGAGAAAGTAATAGATATATGTAGTTAAAAAACAAGTTGATTCAAACTTTTTTCTCACGTTTTCAGTTTTATGGTTAAGAGTCCCCACCCGCAGGTTTCCAAGAAAGGTTGTCATCCTGAGAGGTTGTGGGTTAACACGTGCTGTTCACTGAAACACAGCGCAGATCGGGGTTTCAGGTATGAAAAGTCTATTGCTGGGTGGAAAGCCTGAGTGTTAGTAATGAGACGGGCCAGAGTTAGGATCGATCACATGGTAAACCTGACTGCATCCAGACAATGTCCAGCAACACAAGAGTATATGAAGAAGCAACAAAAACATATTTCAGAACATCTTTCATGTTTGCAATTGTGCCTTATAGCATGCTGGGCTGTATTGGCTGTGTTGTCTGCCAAACGAATAAGACAAGATAAGATCAAGCTTTAATAGGAGGAAATCTGCATTGTTACAGCATAAAGCAGACAGAACAAAGTTGAGAGCAGTATGAACACTGTGGATATATATATATAGCCAAGAGTCTCATGCCTACATTTCAAAACCACACCAGATTTTGAACTGAAAGGAAAGTACTGTCCTGAAGTGGGATTGATCAAAGTCTGAGAAATGCTAATTGAGGTACTCTAAGATACACTAATTGCTGAGACGGGCCTTCAGCTGTATCCACATCTCTATAAAAAGCACTGTCAAGAGAAAGAGCATAGGGGGACATACAGCCCACTTTACATCTTTCGTTTCGTCCCCACATTTTTCCTGGACAAAAGCTGCGATGTGCACGCACGCAATCAAATCCTCACAGCAATGTTCCAGCATCTGGTGTAAAACCTTCCCAGAAGAGTATAAGCTTTTAGTGTAGCAAATAATGGACAACCCCGAGTTTAAGACTAAACATTAGAGAAGGAGGCATTTATAAGTTTTCAGACACAAAGTGTGTATTCATACAGTTTGGGATGGAGACCAGTAAAGAGGGGCAGACAGCTGCTGGGCGGACTCTGGGCTGTGAATCAAACAAAACCACTGGTTTAAAGCACACAGTTATGCAGGGCAAGGGCTGAAAGCTGCCTTGTGCAAACAGTAAATGTCGGGGAATTTTGACGGGAAATTTCCTCACAAGCAGTTACAGCTGCAGCCACTAGGAGCCGCGGCCACTAGCAACACCCCGACCACTAGCCAGCACCATTAGCCTGGTGTTAGCACAGCGCGTCGCGGCGCAGACATATCCCTCCAAAACCTCGTTTATGGACGACTTTAGACATGATTAGCCCCAGTGTCCTTAAAGATCTTCTCTTTTCGCTGAACACCATGTCTAAGGGTCTAAAAGTCCCGTTGTTTTTGTTTTTTTGGCTTTTGTGTCTGAACCCAGTCTTCTGTTTTGGTGAGTCTTTACATTGGATGATGTTAAACTTAGCTTACCGTGAACCATTTTTACTTTTTATCTACTATAAATTAGATGAGCAGTCTCTAAAGCTGTAATTTGGTGAACTAGTATCTTTTGGTATTTGTGAACATCGTTTTTGTTTTAGTTCATCCTCTCTTTTTAGTGTTAATGGCCTGTAAGCGAGTTTAAGTTGAATCTGGGCGTCTCTAAACAACTAGCACAACAAAAGGGCCTGATATAAAAAATGTAATACTATATTAAAAGGAATACATGTCTAAACTGTGTTATCCGGTTCATATTAGTGAAGAGTGGTAAGAAGAATGAGGTACACTAAGCCAGCTCAGTTTATAATAAACCCTCTGTTTCTTATAAACTGGAGCTAAGCGGGGTCCCTTATCCAGCCTACAAGCCTGACAGCTGGAGTTTGTTTAAATTAGAATTGAATAAAACCTTGTGTTTTTTAGGAAATATGCATAACAGTTATTTGTCTGATAGAAAAAATAATTAGACAAATACAAAACAGAGTAAGGAGACAAAAAGTCAATTTGACAAAGTAGGCTCTAGGTTAAGATGATACTGAACAAAACGAGAATTTACTTATTTGAGGTCCTTATTGTATTAAAATGGTTAATTTTTAAAAATGCCAGAAAAAGAACTCAAATATGTACCTGTATATGTATCCACAGTGTTCACACAAACTTAAGCAGACTACAGTGGACTTTTTATATTGCTGAGTTTTATTTTATTGGTTGTACTGCTTCTATAGTCTTCTTTTGTTCTGTCGACTTTGCTTAAAGTCCTAAGAGCAATAAGTAGCCTGTAAAGACACTATTGAGGTGTGAATCTTTATTATGAACTGTAAGTTTGGTTGCAACATTTTGATCTTTGTTGTAAATTTGATTTTTTGTACATTTATGGCGGTCCATATAGTAGTAAACGTGACAATGTAAGCGTTGACCGTTGCCAAAAATATGTTGCCACTGACTGTGCAGTTCTGTGTTTGGGTGTTGTCAGGGCTCTGCTTCAGTTCTGGACATTAAAAGTCAACAGTGAGCAAACATGAACTCATAACATGCAAGATTCTTTAACTGGTAATGTCCACATTTTAAAAACTTGACTTTGGTCTGCAAACCTCAGTGTGTGAAGCGTGTTAAAGCTTTGTCCACACCCCTTTCTCCCTTCTGATGTAAATGAAAATGCCCTAGATATACAAAATATCCCCGTAAAGCACATACATTTATTTCTTTAAACATTTTGAAATATTTGTTCAAATGTTCTTACTTTCTCGGCTCTGGTGCTCACTGTGTTTTCAGAATGTGAAGCAAAACCATGGCTATATTCATCAGGACACTTGAGCTGAAAGGCCATAGTTAGCTGGTACTATGCCGTTGATGCTGAATGTGTGTTATGTTCATTCTATCATTTGGTGATTGAACAGTGAGCTAATCTGTCCATTTCCCTTTCACAGCTGGGATGCGGTCTTTCTGTAACTGCACAGTGGTTACATAACACCTGTAGCGCTGCATTTATGCACTAAAGCTATATTTAAAACTGCTGGTCACCTAATTTCCCACAAATGCATGTACATGGCTCCTTAGAGATTTTATTTTAGAGGGCCAGATGACGGAGGTGTTCATAAAATCCAAAGTGATACTTAAGCCTTAAGAAAAAAAAATTAAGAATTTGTCTAAGATCCTGGTCCTTAGACTGTAAAGATTATGTTGCACTTGGTTTTGTTTTCACACTTACAAACCACAGCCCCGGCTGATCTGAAAAGCTGTGAAAAAACTTGTGAGAGACATTTGTGGCTGGAACCTAAAAGTGAAGGCGGATTCAAACCACTGTCTTCCTGTGATTGTTTTTCAGTCCGTACACTCTTTTGTTGCGTTTGTAGTCCTGGACAACCCACAGTGTTTGGCTGACATTTGGTGTCTGTAGGCCTGCATTCAAGTGATTAATTTAGTACAGAGTAAGGTTTGAAATGGACTTTTTAATGTTTTTATTTTATAAAGAATACAAACTATTTAGTAAACCAAGGTAATAATAAACAAAACAAACCTGGACTAACACACAGTGTTGCCCAATGCTGATGTGCTGACATGACATAACATATACAAACAATACTATACTAATAATTAAAGGTGGGCATAGATTAATTTTTTTAATCGAGATTAATCTCATTGTAATCTTGAGGACAACATACAGTGTAGCAGACAGAGGCAGTGACCGTACTAGTGTGAGTAAATACAGTTGGATGACGGATACTATATTCTTGCAGCAGAGTGCATCAGGTGTGCAGAAAAGTATGGAAGTACTGTCATAAGTAAATAACCATCAATAGCAGCAGCTGTGGGATGTTTTCCCATCCTTTCAGTGAACCCATAGCCAGACAGCACGGCAGAAGGGTCGGGAAAGGATGGGAAAATATCCCACAGCTGCTGATATTGATGGTTATTTACTGCTACTTCAATACTTTTCTGCACTCTTGATTACTCTGCTGCAAGAATATAGTATCTGTCAGTGTGAGTGGGTCATACACAATATTGGTGGTTTGTGGATGCAATGTGTGGTGTAGATTTCTGTGACAGATGGGAGAGAGACCCCAGTGATCTTGTCAGCTGCCCTCACTTACAGCTGTAGGGTCTTGATGCCCACCACGCTGTGAATATCCGCTTGGATATTGACATAACGTCAGAATTCCCATATCAGGGCATCAGTTCAATAAACTCTACAGCAGGGGTTCACAAACTTTATATTCGAAGGTCCAAATCTAATTTCTAGGTAAGGTCAACTGGGATGACAAGTGATAAACAGATTCTTATAATTAAATTAGCTTACAACATACTGTCATGTCGGCACTGAGGGGAAGAAGGGGAGGACGCAGTATTCAACAGGCCAGATAGTCTTTAATGTCCCAAG
>JBBPDB010000146.1:7902002-7924502 GCA_037974465.1 Brachypetersius altus
TTCTTTTCTCACTCTTTTTTGTTTTAAAAAAAAAAAAAGAAAAAAAAAAAGAGTACCTTTAAAGTACCAAACTGATAAGTGGTATCGATAGAAGTAGTAATACCGTTAAAACCTTAACGATACCCATCCCAAACTTGGCCTAATGGTTTACTCAACAAGGCAAATATGTAGGTGTGTAACATTGCATAGAAACATATAGTAAAATGTGGCAACATCAGAGGCAATTTCCACAATTTTTAAATTACCAGCACAACAAACTTGTTCATGTCATACAGCACAACTCCTCCTGCCTCCCAGCTACAACGTGAGTACATTAATTCAAATATTATCCAAGGCTATGAATAATATTGAGAGAATATTGTATTGTATCATGTATCAAAACACGGGCTAATTCTATAATTACACCACTGCCAATACGTGTCCCACACCCCACAATAACCCAGCCCTAACCAACTGAGGCAAACCCAGGACACATTATGCATGACTCTGCCAGGAAGACCTTCATTTAGACCTGCCCCAGTTATTACAGTGCAGTTATGACCCGCTGTTTAAGTTCTTTGGGGTGTTTTGCTGGTGCACCTACACTTGTCTAGATCTCTGCATGTCGGAAACTTGAAAGAAAGCTTTGGAGAAAACTATGCACAAAGGGTCATGGGATCGGTCCCAGACGATTACTGCTGCTTTCATGCTCTCAAGTCAGCACTTAACAGTAGCTGGGGATTACTGATTACAAACGCAGCGCTAAGCTACAACACAAGTGTTATTATAATGCCACTGAAGTTGTCAACACCAGGGTTATTGGGTGGATTTGGTTTACCATTCTGTATCCTGGTGGTATGAACTCAGACAGGGTGGAATAGTGTTTTGTATTATTTTACCAAACTCCATGCGTGCAGTATAGCCCTTCTTGTAACTTTGTAATACAGTCATTACATCACTGAAAAACACCCTAGAGATATTTTTTCCTTCATAATACATAAGAGTTGCTCCTTTATTGTGTTGACTTTGCTGTACTTTCCTTGAAATCCCTGAGGTGTTTTAGAGATGAACAGAAGTTTCAGTGTGTCTTGTGTCCTCCTCTGTTCACCAGCAGAAAGGTCCTGTGGGTATCATCATTGCGTCAGATAGTCTCCTGTATTTAGTTACCTTTCTAAGAGACTAGAGTCAAGAGGCCTCTGTAATGTAACCTAATATGCAAGCAGTGTGGTCTCTCTAGTATCTGCGTGTCTCTGTTGAGTTTCTTGTTGTTTTTTCCTGGACAGTGAAGATTCAAATGACCTTTTGTGAATGATATGTTTATTCTTTTGAAAGAATGTACTTCAAAAAGTGGTCATGATTTTCTGTCTTTGCATTTTTGGGTTTGGATCTGCCTCTATCAGTCTAAGACAGGAATGCCCCAGTGTCCTCCTTGTGTGTGAATACAGTAAGTATGGCCCAGATAGCATTTTTAGGCTTTAAATTCTTCAACATAATTCTATTCAAAATTGATATTTAACCATACGTTCAGTATTTTTGTCTTGCATAGTTTAAAAAAAACAAAACAAAAAGATCCTTTTTGTGGTTTGAGACATCACTTTTTACGAAGATGCAGAGAGAAACATTACGTTATGCAGCAAGTTGATGGTCTGTCAGGCAAAGAGATGACTCTGACTGGATTTTTGCATACCTATATATCAGCAGTGTTCAAGAATTACATTTCTTTTCTTAGTGACACGAGTCAGTTTTCCGTTCCAGCCTAAAAAGTGCAGCATTATGATGAAATATTTTACGTAAAACAGCATTAAACTGAAAATGTTGTAGCACATTGTGTTGTTCCCCCGTCTAATTTTGAGTGGGTCTATTTTTGGTCATTTTCTGACTGACGGGGCACTTTTTTGATGAGTTCAGCTGCTCAGGCTGGTCATCCTAAGTTACTGCTTTGTAGTTTGTTTTTTTTGTCGGCACCATGTGTTCTTCTAATGCTCATCTTGAGGCACTGGAACCATCTGGAAGTCAGTGGTAAAACTAAGAAACCATGTGAACCACACCCGACATGTGGACAGACTGCTTAGTCCTATGATGGGAAAGACGGGAATGGTTGGCCCTAAATATTTAAGGACCTAAGCCTAAATGGTTTTTTTAGTGTTTATACCCTGTTATTAGTGCTCCTGGTCTGTTTGACCGGACTATCAGCACTGGTGGTATAAAATAAGAACTAAGATTACTGAATCATTTAACAGCACATTTATTTCTTGTGACAAACACAGGCAAGACCTCAAGCAACCCGACTACAAGAGAAGTCAGCGAGTACACAGGCCTGCAGGTTCTCCTGCCAAGGTTTCAGCCATGCTGGAAGAGGACATGGAGGTGGCCATCAAGGTGGTGGTCGTGGGTAACGGCGCTGTCGGGAAGTCAAGTATGATCCAGAGATACTGCAAAGGCATCTTTACCAAGGACTACAAAAAGACCATTGGCGTGGATTTCCTTGAAAGACAAATAGTGTAAGTGTGCCTCTGCTCTGTCTGCATGATGCTTTTAAATCAGTTTTTATGGCCTCCACCTCACTCACCAGTGACTGCTTGTGTTTCCAGTCTACCCTGCTATTTGTTTGGATCACTTTTGGGTATATGGATGTATAATCATACTGTGATAAGTCCAGCAACTGCAGAGAGGCTTTCTCTCATTGCATTTTTGAAGAACTATTATCGGAATCTACTTTAGTCTTTTTGGGCTACTGTCGGATCGCCTCTTGGCAAATAAGACCCCGCAACTGCACATATTATGTTTTTCAGCTTTCCAGATGGATATTTTTTGGGAAGTTAAAGTGAGTCAGCCTTGAATTGAAGTCAGGAATGTCTTCCTGGACAGCATTAGTTAATGTGGAACTTGACATTTCAAACATTTTAAAAAGCAAAACTTGCATTGCTTAACGGATAACTTCCATGTGTTTTATACAATACAACAAAAGCTGAAATATTTCTTGGACAGAATGTTGTTACACTCATTTGGACATGTTTTGTGTGGATTAAAGCCATTTTAGCTTTTAGTATAATATTAATCCCACAACTAAAACATTAATGTAGCAAGTATTATACATTTTTTGGGGTATAAGACTGTCACATATGTACACCATCTGAACGGATGTGTTTTCCACTCGGTTAGAACAAGCTGAACTGTGCTGAAGCCTTCAACCTCATCTGAAACCACAAAGAACGAAAAGTATTTTCAATTCCAGCCATCATTCCTGGATCCAAGGAATTGAAAACATCAGCACGTTTTAAATGTTACAAAATACTGTGGATTGCAGGAATGTAGATGAACAGGACCATTTGTGTCATTTGTGTGACAAACTTTGTTTCAGAGTGCATCTGGTGCTTTTGAACAATTTTAGTTATTTACTATTTAATAAGTCACATTTGAGCATTTTGTCACTGTGATCACTAATGAATGTCATACATTTTATTTGAGAAGGCTGCCAGTTATATTTCTGCAGAATGCATTGCACTCCATATTCTCTCATCCTTCCTGTTAAACTGCAGCTGACAGCTACTGCCTTATTAAGTACCACTTTTAATATATCACTGTTCATGAGTAGTCTTGTGTACTGTCTCATGCGGTCGTTAAGAGTTTAATTTACCTTTATATTAACTGTGTTTCAGAGTAAACGATGAGGACGTGCGGTTGATGTTGTGGGACACAGCTGGTCAGGAGGAGTTTGATGCCATCACTAAAGCCTATTACAGAGGTGAGCTAAGCTGTGGGAAAGCTTCTCCATGACTTTCAGGACTGAATTCTGTGGATCTGCTGAACAATAATGTAAAGACTGCAGTGTAAAAGTGGACAGCATTTCCTGTGAATGTGTCATGGTCAAAAATGTTCCTTGGGAAACTGCTTCAGACAGATTAGAAGGTTTCAGATAAAGATAAGAATGTTTTCAGTGAGCAAACACAAACAATTTTCCGGGCATTTTGAGACCGGCCCACCCTTGTGCTGACGGGATTCCGTGCCGGCCCAAATACCTGATCGGCCCAAATTTACCATCAGCCCACCGGGCAAATGCCCAGTTGGCCAGTCCAGCACTGGTCATTATCACTGTTGTCATAAGTGATTTGTTATTTAACATGCCTTATTACTAAATAGCACTAAGTACTTTGATTATTTCATGTGTGAACTTGGACAGTCTTTCCTATGACCGAGATATAAATGATGCATGAACATTCCATATCCGTTTCATTTAGCATTAAATACCTAATGGTTTAGGTTATTAAGTTATTTTCCCTCAGCTGTGACCACTGTGTCCTTGAACGTGACACTTTACCCTCAGTTGCTCCAGGGGACTGTCCCTGTAGTTGATTGTAAATCACTCTGGATAAGCTCTTCTTTCAAATGCCCCCTTTACCTTTACCTGTTTAGGCTAAAGCTTTATATGAGGATTTGGTGAGAAATGGTGCAAAATTGTATACTAAAAAAAACTATTTAATGGCTTCTGAATTTGATGGATGGCTTCTTTAAGTTCTGGCACCAAGGCTGTTCCTTGTACCTGTTGGAAACTGGAATGTGGATGTTTTTTTTTGCTTGTTTGTGCTTTGAGTGAGTTTTGTTTTCTTTCTGAAATTGGTACCAGTGGCCTATATTTTCCCTATATGAAATTCTATCTTTAATAAATGGTTCTACATAGAATGCTGATTATGGCAATCATTGCCATAGTGTTTAGTCTGCCTG
Organism: Brachypetersius altus; assembly: GCA_037974465.1. Lineage (NCBI taxonomy): Eukaryota > Metazoa > Chordata > Actinopteri > Characiformes > Alestidae > Brachypetersius > Brachypetersius altus. The sequence continues at coordinate 7,906,704 of JBBPDB010000146.1, forward strand.
ACCAAACATTAGGGCTATACAGTGGGTATGATGCTTGCCTCTGGACCAAGAGGTCATGGGTTCAAATCTTACCTTCAGAAAACCACCACTGGGTTCCTGAACAAGACCCTTAACACCAAGTTGCTCCAGGGAGACTGTCCCCTGCAGTTAGAGAATGGAAGTTGCTTTGGATAAAAGTATCTGTTAAATGCCAAAAACGTAAATGTAAAATGTACAGGATGTGCTGATAGGTTTATGTTTTTGTTGTATCTGCAGGTGCCCAGGCCTGTGTGCTGGTCTTTTCCACGACAGACAGAGAGTCCTACGAGGCCATCAGCAGCTGGAGGGAGAAAGTGGAGATGGAGGTCGGAGACATTCCTACTGTTCTGGTGCAAAACAAAATTGACCTGTTGGATGATACGGTGATTAAAAAGTACGACTGGCTACGAACCAAGAATGGCAGTATACTGTGATACAGCTCTCTTTCATTTTCTTGCACTTTTATAACTTTTTGTATGTGTTTTCCACTGCAGTGAGGAAGCGGAGGGTCTTGCCAAGAAGCTAAAGTTAAGGTTTTATCGGGCTTCTGTGAAAGAGGATCTCAATGTCAATGAAGGTGTGTAGTTTTGTGATGGTAACCTAGCACCTAGCAGTTGGCGACACAACTTAAAGTTGGACGGGCGAGCGTCATATTTTTGCCATATTTCTCACTGTCGGATAACTACCTTGCGTATCGAGGTTATGTCCAATAGTTTAGAAGTGAGTTGTCTGCTGTTTATGAAGAGTTAATTTAAAGGGACAGTTCAACAAAACATGCACACAAATGCCTATGTTCACACAGGCTTGTCTTTCTGTAAGGTTGTGTTATGTGTATATTTCGATGCTCATACACACATCTGTTATGGTGTGCAATTATGTGTTTTAAGATCACAGGTAAGCTTAAAATAATATATGAACAAAAAGGTCCAGCTAAATGGTAATAGTGCTACTACCTAAGTGGTTCCCAGTAGTTATTGAAAAATGTCATAAACTGTAGATTCTAAGCTGTTCTAGCAAATATAATTCATTATTTTCTGTCACCGATCCCAGTTTTCTGATACCATAGGTTACAGTAATTTTTTTTACAGTAAAAAAAAAAAATACAATGAGCAGAAGCTGGTGTTGCTTGTTACCAGTGTTCCATTTGGCATCTTGAACCATCTTGGTTGGTGCCTTTTGGTTGACGTACCTCTTCAATTCATAAAAATTGTTTGTTATAATGATCGATTTACTGCCTTAACAAAATGCATGTAATTGTACTTTTGTCTTGCAGTTTTTAAATACCTTGCCGAAAAATATCTACAGCGACTCAAACAACAGACTGCTGAGGATTCAGAAGTTGTTCACACATCAAGCAATAAAATAGGTGAATTAAGGCAAAACTTGCTTCCACAGTAGTTGGGCTGTGACCATGTTGTAAAATAGAAAGATATATTAGCATTAGTAGCCTTCTGTCTGCCTCTGAGGTTGTTTCTGAAGAAATGTATAGGCATATTCAGAACAGAATTTTTTTCAGGGAAAGGGTACTATTGTACTCTTGTGTACTGTTGCACATAACCATATTTTTGCAGTAATTTTCCATTTCACTTGGTCTGATTTACTGTTATGGCTTTTTTTTCTGAGAAAATTACTGCAATTATTTTTTCTCAAAAAATGTGTCCTTAGTTTAGAACTGTAGCTACAAGGATAATGTTGTTAAAAACCCTAGAAGTCAGTCTTTTTTGTAAATACAGCCCCAGATCTTATCTTAACCCACTCAAACTGCATTCAGCTCCTAAATCAGACTTGTCAGTGTGGTTTAGGATGCAGTATGACTTGCTGTGGGTGAACTAATTAACATAACCTCAAAAAGGCCCAGGACTGGTATTCAGAAAGCCGTCATAAGGAAAGAGTTATTGCTCATAGTAAATCATTTTGCGTCCTAAAGCTCATTTGCAAGTCTTTGCCGTATGGATGTGGTTTGAACAGCAATTGAAAGTGACCAGACGTTCAAATATTTTTGAGTAAAATGATCCCAAGCAATAGCTCAGTGAAGCCTGAATGGTACAGCACTCTAAGAACACATGATGATGGCAAAATCATGCCATATGACATCATTTTGCCATATGATTGTAGAAATATACTGACTTTTTTTCTCCCTCCCCCACTTTGATTTTGCAGGTGTCTTCAACGCTACCAGCGGCAACAATTCGAACCACAACTCCAGCGATCTCAACGGACGTGAGGTCATCAACCTGCGACCAAACAAGCAGAGGACGAAGAAGAATAAAATCCCTTTTGGTAGCTGCACCCTTCTCTAGAGCATCTCCTCTTCTACAGCATGCCTCAACTGCCTTGTTGGGAGTGATGAGCTGCAGGTGTGGTCCAGGTGACATGGGGCATCAACACTAATCAGTCGAAGAAAGGCGACATCTTTGTTTTAAATGCGCTCAGGTCAGGGGCGATCTTGCTTTTAGATGAGGTTTTAACTGAAGCTCGCTTGTCCACGTACTGTGGTCGTAACGGTTGTCCCTGATTACCCGTCTCATGTCATGTGTGACCATAGCTGCAAGCTGAATGTACTGAAATGGTCAAATTATGGGAACATGCACACTCTGCTGGTTGCACCTGGTAAAGCAAGCTTGCTGCAGGAAAAGTAGTAAAAGTTTCACAGGAAAATCAAATTTATAGTTTTTTCCCCTTGACCCTAATGTAGTCAACTGGCCAAGACATGTTTGTTGTCTGAAATGTGCTTCTTTATTTTTCCAGTGGAGTTTTGAAGCTAGTAATTTGTCATATCTTGTGGAAAAAGTGTTTGTCAGAAGTTTGGGGGCAGTAGAAGAAACATTTACTTGAATGTATTGAATGTATTATGTGAGGAAAGCCTCTGGTATAATACCACTGTGCGGCCAATCCAGTCTCACATAAAGAGAAATTTCAAATCGGTCGTCAAATATTACTGATGTTCTTTGGGAAAATTACATTACCCCTCTTGTAAAGTTCTTGTCTGTATAGTGCTGTTTATTTTCATTTCTTTTTAGCTCCAGAATAAATGTAAAGAAGCAAACTTCAGGCACCAAACAGGCATGGTTCAGACGTTTGGGTCGGAGGGCGTGGGGGGTGGGGGGGTCACTGTGTGACGTGGACTATTTTTGAAAAGCATTCCTTCACAAGAAGTCGCACTTCTTGATTTGTGAAACTTATAGTACATTTTAACTGATTCTTAAAGGCAATAGGTATTAGATGCCCTGCTGTCTTATTGTATCCAAAAATTTAACATGACGCAAAAATGTAACATGACTCACATCTGTCTTTTCGCTTTGACTTTCAAGATGTTGATTCAAATCAAGAACTGCGGCTTCAACAGGGGGTTCGCCGTTTCAGTCTGTTTTCTTTCACAGGTTAAAAATCCAGCCAGCTAGTAAGATTGCGCCTAACTTCATGTGGTATAGAGCAGGGTATCGTTCACTAATGAGATTACTTTTAAAAAAAAAAAGTCATTTTTAATCTAACCATTTGTGCATTTGACTGTTCATCTTTTGTGCAATATGTTTGTATTGATGGAGCTGTATGATTTGTTACCACAATCCTTCCATGAATTTAGTCGTTCATAACATGGACAAAGCAACGATTTCACATAACTTTCGATCCTTGTTCCTAAAAGGTATTTTTGTAAGAGAAAATGCAGTCAGATGAATCGTTCAAAACCTTATCATTAATACAGTGCCAAAAATGTTTTTAAACTTGATGTACTTGTACGAAATGTAAATATTATTAGAAAAATGTTACAATTTTTTCCAGTTTTTAAAAAGTCTGAAATAATACTAATACAGATAACAGAGAAAACGCTCTACAAATAACATGATTAAATGTCCTAGACTGAAACTTTGTCTGGTTTTGTTGAATTAATTCACCTTACCAGGTTGAAGAGGCAGAGATCAGTGGGACTCAAATATGTAGTTTCCATATAGTTCAAAAAACAAAAATTTAATATTTTTATGTTAGTTCCACTGATGCTGTCCTAAATCTAATTAACCCAGTAGTGGAGCCACTTGGGTTTCCGTTTTAGTTTACATGGAGGCACATTCATCCATGGGACGCTTTTGATGTGAATGTGCTCGTTAGAAAGATTGAATTTGAGTGAAAATAGGAAGGGAGCATTGAGACTTGTAATGTAAACGCAGCCAGAATGCAATACAATCAGGCTCTAAAATAGATCCACCAGTTATCCAACAGATAAAATGCAGCTTATGTTGCAGCTGGTCCCGACCCACACTATAGAGCGCACTGCAGCACGTTGGTGTGGATCGCCATATGAATTGTGATGATAATCTGTTCTGAAGCACTGACTCCATCCAGACCTTTCCCCGACTATTTTGGATTGTTATTGATTATTGTCATGTAAATGAGTCTGTTTGTCAGATTGGTGTCAGAATGGATTTTGTTACATGGAACCTAAAGTACAATCACCTTCTCATGGCCTGCCATGATCTTCATTAAAGGACCGTTGTTTGGAATGTGCCGGATAGACTGTATAGTGTGACGTTTCGTATGTGTCACTCTCGTGTTGGGCTCCTTAAGGACCATGGAGTAAAAACTCATTACATTTTTTTCCTTTGAAGCACACTTGTTACAATCAGGTTGATAAGTACATATAAACCCATTGTACTTTGTCTCAACTGGAGCGTTCATTTAGCAAAAAACTAAAGTGGGGAGACTTTAGAGACCACACCTAGCCTATGCAAAAATTTGGGCACCCCTGCTTGTTTTTTTATTTTTTTTATTTTACTCAAATCATTTAAAAATGTTCCTCATACAGGAAATACGCTCGTCTATTGATTTTTTCCCTGCAAACTCTAGTGCACAATTTTGAGTTATTTGCTAAATATTGGAAAAATATGGCTTGTGACCAAACTTTTACACGTTCTGCATTTAATGAAGCTCATTAGGAGTTTTTTTTTGGTTTTGTTTTTAGCACAACACCAAACTAAATGGTAAAGAATTCCAGCCAGGCTCTACTGGGGGTTTTGTTAAGCACAGAGGTGTCTTATACAGACATTGGATGCCAAATCTACAAAGAAATTGCTCAAACAGTAACATTCTGAAACACCAGTGGCTTTTTAAACTTGGAGTCTTGGAGAAGTCTGTTTAAATAAAAGCCAAATGGTTTGACACGGTTTGCTAACACAGTGCACATTTTTAATGTGGGAAAAAAATGTGGAGTGGAGGAAGCTCTGGGTAGGATACCAGCCTCCGGACCAAGAGGTCATGGGTTCGAATCTTACCCTCATCAAAACCACCACTGGGTCCCTCAGACCCTTAACCCCAAGTTGCTCCACATAGACTGCCCCCTGTAGTTAGGGAATGGAAGTTGCTTTGGATAAAAGCGTCTAATAAATGCCGTAAATGTAAATGTGTCCAGTTACTTTTTGGGACCACTGTATGTTCGGTTCTGCAGCTGCACAGTAATAGCGCAGTAAAGTTCTGGCTGTAATAAAAGTGTACTTATTTTTTACCCTCTACAAAACATAATTTGACTGGAGTGCCCAAACTTCTGCAGCCCCCCACTTGCCTTTGTACCCACCATTTTTTTACAGTAGTTTCTCAAGCCACTGGTATGAGACAGCTTTCAGGAATTGTTTCAGATCAACGTCCAAACAGTTTCAAACATGAGTAAAAGTTCTCTTGTGTTAAATCGTTGGTGTTCGGTGAACAGGGCAGTCCACCTTTAGCACACAAAACACGATGATCAGTGTGGCTTACATTTCATTATTAAAAAAAGATTTATTTATAACCTGCATGCCTTATATTACTTTACTACATGAATGTGCATCCATGGTACTTAGCCGCAACGGCCAGCAACATGTTTACAACTGCGTTTCGCTTTCTTACCTTGCTCTCTCTGTATTTTGTAATTCTGTGTATCTAATCATTTATGGGCTTTTGCGATGAAGAGTCATGCCTACACTACAGTGAATTCGGGGCACTTTATTTGTCAGGAAAAGAAACGATAACCGAGACAGAGAGCCTAACCTGGAGTATATTCATTGACATACTGGTTATATCTGCTTTAATGTCTGATCCAACTGCTAATAGTGGCTGTAATACATTCTTCTCTTTAAGTTGTGATGCCTTTATTTGAGCTAATGTATACTTTTCAAGTGAATGTCTGCGAACATTCCTCCGCCCGCCCTCATCTGAACTCGCCAGTAGACTCCAGCAGTGTCATTCTAAAAGACGTTTCTCATCGAGAACTCATTTCTTAGCTGGTGTGTTTTATCTGCTGTCTCACTTCACATCCGTTGCCTTGCTCAGTTCTGTCTTTGGTCTGTTAGATGGTAATCAGTTTTCAATAAAGGATCTATTTTAACCTGTTGTGTTCATTTAAGAATGTCACTTTTTATTCAGGCACAAAGAGTCGCTCGGGAATCGCGGGCTGGTTTCCCGGACAGGGATTAAGTCTAGTCACGGACTGCAGCATTCTGAATGGAGATTTTCCATTGAAAGCAAAGGCAGGGTGTAATTACACTGAATCTCTGTCTGGGAAGCCAACCCAGTGTCCACTACTGTTTTAAATGCTTCAGCATGCTTTATTTTAAACCACCTTTTTGCACTGTTTGTGCTTTACAGTGTATTAACCTGTCTATAACCGTTTAATTTTTTGGTAACTCAGTTCTGCTAGTCCACCTTATTTACTTTTTCTGGTAATATATTAAAAAAAAACATTCTCCATTATATTTTTGATGGGAGCACGTTTAGAGAACTTTTGCCTCTATATGTCTGCTGATTACAAAAGCAGGTGGAGAAAAATAACTTTATCCAGTGATCTCATGTTTCACCTTTCCTTCCAACTTATGATCTAGCAAACGCTCATCTAGCTCAGAGACCCTCCCTGATGATATTTTTCCACTCTGAAATACATCATTGTATGAAGGGAAAATGCATTATGAGTTCCAAACCAACTTTAATGTTAACTTTAACTGTCCACTACATACCATATATTGGAGATGTTCTAGTCATTGTGTTGGTTGTCTAGTCATCACTGTTTGGCTCTTGTCAAAGTTGTCTGGTCCTTGAGCTTCAGTACATTTGTCCTGTTTCCAGTACTTCAGCTTCAAGAACTAACCGTTAACTGTGTGCCTCATATGAAGCGAAAGTGACCATTCTGTCATACGTGAAGCAGGACAAACGTATTCACCACAGCACAGTGTGAACAGTGTCTCCCTCTGCATCTATGAGTCATGCCTACACTACAGTGACTTCAAAGAAAAACATGAACTGAGACAAAGAGCCTAACCTGGAGTATATTCATTGACATACTGGTTATATCTGCTTTAATGTCGGATCCAACTGCTAATAGTGGCTGTAATACATTCTTGTCTTTAAGTTGTGATGCCTTTATTTGAACTACATTTCAAGTGAATGTCGGCAAACATTCCTCCGCCCGCCCTCATCTGAACTCATAGACACCAGCAGTGTCATTCTAAAAGACGTTTCTCACTGAGAACTCATTTCTTGGCTGGTGTGTTTTACCTGTTGTCTCCAACACAGCAGGTCTTGTGGAGTGCTTCTGGTATGTAGTGGACTTGTCGGGTCCTTAAACTTCAGTACATTTGTTCAGCTTAAAGAACGAACTGTTAACTTGGTGCCCAATATGAACAGAAAGTGACCATTCTGTCAAACGTGAACACACCACAGCACACTGTGAACAGCAGGAAATCCTTTCTCTGTATTTAACCCATTCACTAAGTGAAGCAGGGGGCAGCCAGGAACATGGCACCCAGGGAGCAGTGCGTGGGGACAGTGTTGCTCAAGGGAACCTCAGAGGTGCCTAGTGGTCTTGGCAATCAAACCCACTACTTCCTGATTGCGAACACCCTGACCACTAGGCCACCAGCTGCCCCATATATATCCCACCCCTTGCCTGCCAGTGCTTTTAATGTTTTGTCTGACTGATACTAGAATATAGTTTTTTAACAGCAGTTTAAAAATATGCAGTGGTGTTTCTCAGAGGCACATACTTCACCCTGGTGATCTCATGTGATTGGGGTAGTCCTAGTTAGTCGGTGGAACAGGACACAACTAATTTGGGGTGGAAATTGGAACACTCGCCCCCCCCCCAAAAAAAAACCGACTGAAAATGACTTCGCTAGAAGAGAAGAAATGGCTGATTTCCAGCAAATGCACTCTAACTTGGGAAAAGTAGCCCAGACTCAGGAATGTCTCAAACACCTCAGAGGAAACGATTGTGCTGTGATTGTTTATTAAAAATCAAAAGGTGGTTGACACTCTTCATCACTGAGGTAAAACGGGTGATTGTCGTGTGTTAAATTACTGATACAGATCTCAGGAGGCACTGCACCGGGCTGTGTTAGCCAGAAGTGTCTCACTGGTACAATCAGTGCATAAACAGACAAAAACAATACAGCATTTCACACTCTCCTTCCTTAGATAATGTAAACACAGCAGAGTTGATGAATGTAAGCAGTGTGATTCGCTGCACTCTGAGCTCGCTGTTATTTGGCACCAGAGACGATGGTTTTCTTCTACACCATGACCAGCTCGACACCCAAATGAGGAATTTCCCTCAAGCTGGACAACGGATGCCGTCTAATTAGAACCTCCAGGGCACAGGACCGTACCAGTACTCTGGATGTTTGATGAAGACTTTCCAAAGGAATGTTTTAATGCATTTGCGCAAAATACTATTTCATCTTCATATAATGAGTAAGAAACCAAAGTTCTAGACTAGGCACTCGCAGGAAAAGGCTAAAACGGTGTGAAACGTAAACTGTGTTCTCAATGGCAAATGCAGTGAAAAAATGTGGGGAGGATTAAAATTCTATGGTGTCCAATCTTATCTGCAATGGCCTGGTATGGCTGCAGGTATTCATTCCAACAATGCAGGTGCTCACATGATAAAAAAAAAAAACCTGCAGCTTCACCAGTCCATGGATAAGACTGGATACACCTGCTTTAAAACCTGCGATAAAAAATGTGTAGGGTCCTATACCACAGGTCCTTTCATGCATTCATAACTTACTGAACTGCTTTGGAATTTTCCACCTAAAATTGCTTTAGTTCTCAATAATTCATGAAGTTCTTTTCTTTATTTGTTTTCCTGTAACTAATAAATAAGACACTTTTAGACTTTCTGCACTTTGGTGTTCTGCTGTGCATCAAATATATAAGTGGCAGCACTTGAGCAAGATTGGGAAAACGGACCAAATGAAGTGAATGAGGCCAAAATGACTGTGCAGGACCTTTAAAGTGGAGCACATTGTGAGCAAAAACTGTGATACATGGAAGCCTATGGCCATCCTAGTGATTAGTGAAGGCACTTGCGACTGCTACTGTTCCTCAGACTCTGCTCCTTTCTTACTTGCCATTGGCACTGTTGGAATCAGCAGCCCTCTGGTTATCCATGATCCTAATGGTTCTCTCTGCATTGCCCATGTTCCTGATTAGAGTCTCAAGTCGCCGCTTGATTTTCTTCTGGTCTTCCAGCGCGCAGCTGATCACGATGGTCTGGAACTTCTGGTCGATAGGAACGGGCGGGGCCTCGGTGACACAGGCGGCGTGAAGAGCCTGCAGCCTCTTTCTCGCGCCCTCCATGTCGTCGAGCACTTTAGCAGCTATCTCATCGATGATGGCCATGGCCTTCTGCACGGCGTCCTCCTGCTGGGGGTTTCGGATCGTGTCCACGTTCACGTGCACCGTCAGAGTCCTGCTCATGAGCCGGTCTGCAGTCAGAGTGAGCTCCTCTTTTTCTCCTGGGTGGGTGAAAGGGGGAGAGTGTGTCTTATTTCTGTTGTTATGGTCTTATAGTCCTTTGAGAACTGACAATACCTTCACAAACAGCCTTACCATCACATATGTTTCTCATTTCCTGGCTGTTCTGAATCGACTGGATCATTTCTAGTAAGCTCTCTCTCTCTTGCTCCATGGCTGTGGCCGCCTCCCTCAGGGCCTCCACCCTGAAATAAGATCCATGATGTCATCAATTTCTAGGGCTTTTATACAGCCCACCCTTAATGACATAAGACATTAGAACACATGAAGCTCACACATTAGATAACAGGAACTAGATCTTAGAGCAACCTTCCATGTCTCATGTACACTATATGGACAAAAGTATTGGGACACGCATAGTTCTCAGGGTTTGGGCTACGCCTCTTCCTTGCAGTGAAGGGCAATGTCCATAAAGACATTTGTTTTGTTGTGGAAAAACTTGACTGGCCCACACAGAGCCCAGACCTCAAGCTCATTCAACGCCTTTGGGATGAACTGGAACGGAGATTGTGAGCCAGGCCTTCTTGTCCAACATCAGTGCCTGACCTCATAAATGCTCTACAGAATGAATGGACATAAATTCCCACAGAAACTCCAAAATCTTGTGCCAAGCCTTCCAAGAAGAGTGGAAGCTGTTAAGAGTTGCAAAGGGAGACCAACTCCATATTAAAGTCTGTGTATTTGAATGCAAGGTCAGTCCCGGTTGGTGTAATGGCCAGGTGTCATTTTGACTATGATTTCACATAAGGCCAGAAGGTTAATGGGTCAAACAGTGATCTCCCAATTCTCTAAAATGGAAGGGCAGTTACCCTTAAACCTTTTTTTGAATAGAAGACAAAGACAATAGATTTCCTTCCTTCACAACAAGCAAGTTGGCAAAGTATGTGCCTCTTAGCCAGATACAGAACAAAACCCTTCACAAGGCAACAGCATTTTAGTTAAACTGATGGTGAAAATGAACAAAGTGAAATAAGCTCTTCATTTGGTAAAATATATAAAATGGTTTTAAGAGATTTACATCTTTTCTGCATCATCGCTGCCACTGACCAGAGGTCTTAAACAATGTTGATTAAGGAAGCAGCGCAGAAACAACACAGCTCTGACACACCCAGGATTGGAGAACTGTTAAATTTATATTTATGTAAATAGATCATTCTCCTACTAAGCTTTTGATTATTCTCTGATCATACCGAAGCTCCGGAAGCCCAAACATCGGTATTCGTAACAGCCCTACAAACTATTAAATACTGACTTTCAAAGCCTCATCAAAAATAAAGATGCCAAAAATCTGAGATACATTATATGGACAAAAGTACGCCTGATCCTTACACCAACAGGGACTTTAACAGACACTGCATTCAAACACATAGACTTTGATATGGATTTGTTCACCCTTTGCAGCTCTAACAGATTTTGGAGTGTTTCTAAAAATTCACCTTTAACTAGATGAACCCAAGTTTCTTGTGTTACACAGTTCCTCCCAAATACAGAGAAGAATGACAATCAGGGTTTTATAAATGAGGGCCTTTCATTTTAAAAGTCAAATGAAACTCTGCATGCGAATTTGACACTAATGAGCATATTTAATCAAATCATCATATCTAAGCTTAAACCTTTAAATATAAAAAAAATACAACAGTTTTCCCACAGTTTCGCCAGATATCAAGTTCATTTTCTCAGTGTGGGGATCCACATGGTGGTATAGTATAGTGAAACCACACTCATTCATGTAACTTTAGTGCACCTCGCTCTGCAAATTATATTTAGTCTCACGGCTCCATCTCGGCAGCTGCTGACCTGAAGCCCAGATCAACAGCTCAGCTTTACTGCTGTGAACACACTCACTAGACCAGGAGTCCGCAACCTTTGCACCATGGGCCGGGGGACGGGACGGGACGGGACGGGACGGGACGGGACGACAACAATTACTGATTATTACATATATAATGTAAATGCAATTACATAGACAAGGAGATGTTTTTCCGTTGGGGGATTTACTTTTTGTCCACTGAACGCATTTTTAATAATATAAATGCAATGCACGAGTAATATAAACTATAATAAAGTTTTTTTATGCTTTCTGTGCGGGCTGATGGTTGGGGACCCCTGTTCTAGTCACTTAACACACGCGGAGTTAAAACGAGAACACTAATTTTAGCTGTTTTCATCCACTCCTCGCTGCACTAGAGGTGTTTTTGTAAATGAGCCCACCTCGTCTCCACCTCGTCCAGATTCTCCAACAACCTCAGAGAGCGGTCCGCCATGGACATGGTCCTGCTGAACTTGCTGGCCTTCGTGCCGTCGTTCATCTTGTTGTTTATTCTGGCCTGAGCCATCGCGCCGGGAGACCCTCGTGTTCACAGTGCGGACCCTCTTGAGCACGAGCAGCTGACAGCCCACCCTCGTCCTCTCCGGCACCTTCTAGCTCTTTCCTCGACGGACAGCGCCCCTGAGGAAAGATCTCCAAACATGGGGAGGAACTTCCTCAGAACAGACCCTCCTTCAAACTTACACGGAGGAATAAAGGGCGGGGGATTACACCAGAAAAACACAGATGTCAGCCTGCTGTGAACAAAGGAAACACCCAGACAACAGAAAAAATAACAGTAGTAGTAATACTAATAAATAATAATAGCAAAGCATTACCGTATTAAGCTAGTTAGGTTACTTTAGGTATTTCACATTTATCTACTGCAAACACACTGTCCAGTCATGTCTGGTGCAGTGTTTACTTTTTAAAATGATACCTGGTTAACAAAGTGCCAAAATAAAAATTAAAACTTCGGTCACCAGCTGTCCAGACTACATTCGAGTTTTAGGGAGAGCATATAGTGTAATAATAATTGTAATAAAATAGATATGGTGTCTTTCTCAAGACTTTCACTGTTCATACCCTGTGCTGTGTTCATGTGGGACACTACACTTTAGTTGGGTTTTGAAGGAAGCAAGAGACGAACTACTGTGAAGATTCTGAGGGAGGCTCCATAGTTTGGGAGCCACAACCCTAAAAGATCTATCACCGACTAAAGAAAGAGATGTTAGCCTGCTATGAACACAGGAAAAGCCCAGATAATTTATTTTTTATTAATAATAATAGTAATAATAATAATATAATAAAAATGATAATAAACACCCAAAACATAATTCATTTCCTTTATTTTAACTTCTGAACACATTCACAAATAACAAACAAAAGAACCGTTGCTTTTTAAAGAACAGTGAAAATAAACGAACACTGGATGGATGTTACAGCCTCGCTCCATCAAAACTCCTGCAGGCTTCTTTTCAGGGCTTCTTCCAGGTCTGGAAAAATGAAAAGATTAAGTTCATCAAGTCCAACATCTGTATGAGAGAAATATTCTCAAACCATACGGAGATTAGCTCAAACGGACACAAAACACAGTGCTAATTAGTAGAAAAAATAAAGAGCCATATTGCATAGCAAAACATTACGATATTGAGATAGCTAGGTTGCTTAAAGTATTTCACATTCATCTACTGTGAATACAGACCGTCAAGTCTTGTCTGCTGCCCGGAGTTAGATTTTTATACTGTCTTTGGCTAACAAACTACTTTTAAGTTGAATTAGCTTAGAAGCTAAAGTGCAAAATAAAGCATCCAACTGAACACCAAACATCTGGACTACATTTGAGTTTTCAGGAAACCACTGCTTTGAATTTCAAAAATGTTTAACCGGTGAAACTTAATACAAATAAATGTCAACATGAATAATTATTTTCTTTTCTAAACAGATGTTGGTTAGCCATATATCAGCTTTTATTCTAAGGGAGCTGGCATGAACAGCTGTTGACGAGGTAGCACACTGGATGCAAGCAGAGTCCAGTTTAATTTCCCATGTGCTGTGGTGGAAAATAAATGTTTCTGCACCACATTTGGTGGTGTTTAAGGGGCATGATGAGTTAAACAGCAATGGGCTATTTGAGCAGTATTCCAGTCTGAGTCCTGGAGTATCTTTGCACGTCAAAAGTTTTCCATGTAGATATGAAGGGCTCGATCAACGGTGTTGGAAAGAAACTGTGCAGACAATCTGTGCACACTTCAGGACAGAGAGAAGGAAATATCGTGCTGAGTCACTCACAAGACTGTTCTAAACCAAAGAAAACCAAGAATTTTAAACCAAACATTAAGCACTGAAATATATATTCCACCACAGACTTACTTCCCTACTGTCAATGCATCTTTGTGGTGTGCCTTACACCCCCATTACAGTGTACATACATTACACTCAGCTTAAATTACTTGAGTTCAGTGATTTGATGTAAAATGTTCTTTACAAAGCTACAATAAATAAATTAAGTGCCTGTATTTGAGTTACAGACATCGCTATCCCATCATTCTGTCACCACCACCGCAAAGAAATTCAAGTTACAAGTAACCATTCCACAGGTGTTAAACACTCTCACCACCACCTGTGGGTAAACAGCAGAAACAGAAATGGAGGTGGATACGATCTAAACCATTACTTCCTGAACCAAGTTAACCAGAAAGACTCCACAACGGTGTCCTTTCTCAAAGTGTCCATCACCTGTGCCACTCTTACTACCCTCTGTGAGTTTACCAAGATGATTCCACATACCTATACTGGTACCACTATTCGTACATGCAAAGCTAGCTGAAACAGAAATAAAAATAGATGAAAACCTTTTTATAAACATTTGGGGCCAATGCACCAGCTTAGACAAACGCAAAAAATGCATGCAGAGCCTGACCCACCCCGATCAAATTCAGTGGGCTCCTTCGCCTCCTCTGCACTTAAAGCCAAAGCCAGTTTCATCTCCTTCTCGAAGTCATCTTAAGGGGATAAAAATACATTACAGCGTTAATGTATGTACGTTCTCACATTTACTACAATACTACTAAAAATAATGTGAAATTTCTCTGTACATTCATCTCCGATTTACCTTGGTTCACTTTACAATCCTCAGGGTCTTCGTTAAGAACAATGCTTGAAGCAATGACGCCCTTTACCTCCTGAAACTCCTCAGCTAGAAGAAGAAGCAAGAAGTTAGGTACATTTTTCTAAACTATGAATAAGCAGTCAAGAGTTACCACTACAAAAATCTCAGAACATGAGGCCAGTGAATTTACGCTCGAGTTCTTAACAGGTGCACTAAAATAAATGTCTAAAACCATAGACAGACTTTCGCCTCACTATTTTCTTTGCCCGGCTGCAGGAAGATTCAGGAGAGCATAGGTGCTCCTGATTTGATGTAGTTCTGGAGGGAAATTCTAGTTTAATTATCTATGAAATATCACTAGAGAACAGCTCTTTTTACAACCTTCACATTACATGGCATTTTAAATATATTTACGCTCACATGTATTTCCCATAAACACATTACATAAAGGTTCAAACCTAGATTTGTTTTCTACAAAAAGAACATTTTTGGCATTTTTTTATTCAAGATTGGTGTGACTATCACTACCACTCTAGTATTTGAAAGGTCTCACCATTCGTTTCTTCTGAGATCTCCTCTGCAGTCAGAATGCCGCCGACAGGGGCTTCCTCTGAGCTCGTGCCGTTGGTTCTAGAGAACACACAGGGTTCCAGCTTGCAGTGATAGTCATGGTAGTGTGAGTGGAAACTAGGTACATCTCTGTGACTCTCAGAACACAGCAGACAGACAACATCAAAGCTTTTGTCCTTGCCCAGGGCCTGGTGCTTCAAGTATGTGTGTGTTTTCATCTCTGCATAAGAGGACACCTTTGCTGTGCACTGGTGACAGACGTAGTTGCATTTGCCTTCGCTGGCCAGCTGCTTCATGCATGACGTGAAGGTGGACTTCTTCTTGTCTTCGACTTTTTGGGAGCCCATGCAGGGGCAGAGCTGGGGAAGACTTTGGCTTGTCGTTGGAACTGCTGCTGAACTCTCTGGGATCGTGTCGGATTTGTTCTTGTCCATGCAGTAGTAATCTGCGCTGTGCAAGCTAACATAGTGCGCCTGAAACTCTTGCTCGCTGTCAAACAGTATGCTGTCACAGAGTCCACAGAAGTAGCGCAGGAGTAGCTGGCCATCATGCTCGTTGGCGCAGTGCCGGCGGAGAGTGGATTCCTTGAAGAACTTTTGTGGGCAGTGGCCGCAGGCGAACCTCTGGAAGCTGTGGCTGTTCACATCACTGCAGTGCTTCTGGACTGCTGCTTCAGAGTCAAAGAGGTCCTCACACATTCTACACATCCACCATTCTTTACGTTTAGGAGGAGGAGGAGTGCAAGAGGTGACCTTTGGTTTGTTCTCTGCAGTGCTAGTAGATGGTTTTGGAGAAAGGCTGGGTGAGATGTTTTCTGTCGTGTCCTCTCGTTCTTCAAAATAAGTATGCCCACTGTGGGCAACACCGACATGAGCGAGGATATCTTCCATCCTCGGCATTTCTACTTTGCACCGTCTGCAGTGGAACAAGAAGTTGGACAGATGAGCACCTCCATGAAATCTGCTCATGTGCAGACGGGTTATTGACGACTCGCCCATCAGCTTGTCACAGACAGCACACTTGTGAAAGATTTGGTTGACTGCTAGAAGATGCTTGTGGGCCTGATCCTCATTCAGAAAGCGCAGGCCACACTCGCAGAACCAGGCAAGGTTTAAAGTTCTGTTAGTCCCCGCTTGAGAGCTTGAGCTGGAGAGTCTCTGGCGCTTGGCAGGGGACCCAAGAGAGTCGCTTTTCTCTCTCCTACCTCTGTTTGATGAGGCTTTGGTTGCAATAGCACGTTTACAAGGGTGACCGGCGGCCTCCTTAAAACTGTGTCGGATTTCACAGTAGTTGCTGTAGCACAGAAGTGCTTGCTCCACACTGCTGATCATCTCCACCTTGTGCTGCGTCTGCTCTCTGTGTTCCTCAATCTGCCTCCGGCGGTGAAAGATTTTGGCGCAGGAGGAGCACTGGGCCAAAAGTGCTATTTGCTTCACGATCTCAACCACACTTTTATCAGCTACGGCAATAGCACAGCCTTGCCTGCAGTGCACACTGGGAGTGGAACCAACGTTTAGTTGTGTATTCTCTCATTGAATGTAATGACAACAGAAAGTGTGTATATAAAAAAAATAAAAATACTTACTTGAAGTGTGCCTTTGCTTCCATGTGTGAGGTAAGCACCTTGGAGCAAACTGTGCATTTGACACAAAAGGAAACATCCTTACATAATGCAATTAGTCGGGCTTTCGTATAACGTGGAATTGGAACTGGCGCTGGTGGCGAGGTCACCTCTGTAATGAAAACGAGAGAACTTAAAGGCTTCCAAAAAATCTTATTTTACAACCGTCAATATCTTATATAGATTCAATAATGATGGACAAAATTGCAAAAATATAACAAAAGTTTCACTACACACCAAGTCAAAAGCCTCATCAAACAAGTTTCATTCAACATTTTCATACTGTGCTACATCTAATTAACTCATTTTGACCCCTATAACGAAACACACAGTTAGCAAGGGATCTAAGTGCTTGTGACCTCAGTATACTCACAAATGGACACTATGGCATAGTGAGATACAGTGTATCCCTGAAACAATAAATATTTTCTCTAGATTAAAGAAATTCATTTGTTGAGTTATTAGGCCCCCACCTCACTTATCTGTTTAACTTATTTGTGGGGCTTAGCACACAGAATATATCTTGGAATGGGAAAGAAATGGGACGGAGCAGAGACAAACACTCATTTCAATTCACCAATTCAAACCACCAGTTAATTCCAAAGGATCGTTTGCACGAATGAATGCACTTAAGTCTCATTAAGGATACATTAACATATTTTTCACTCACAGAAGCCAAGTTTTGTTATTATATCAGGTAACTGAGCTGGCTAGCAGCTAGTTGGCTAAATAACAGAACTACAAAAACAAGGCTGATAATTAATTAAAAAAAGCTTTTAATGTCTATTATAGGCTACTTATGAGCAGATACTGACTCATTCCTGTCACGGAGCTCCAGACATAAGTTTCCTAATGCCATCTCTGTGGCTAAGGTGCAGCGGCTTTTAGCTCTGTGTGTTT
>JBBPDB010000146.1:7928571-7946890 GCA_037974465.1 Brachypetersius altus
ATGTGGACAGTTTTATTTTATTCTCCATGTTCAAAGTAAGAAGCAATAATACCTTAAACTGCAATTTAAAGTTGTTTCTTATTGTGTCCACATGAAAGGCAATAATTCTGCCCTATATTGTCGTTATATAATTGCGTGGAATGAGTTTTGAGTTGAATGTTTTTAATGGGCTAAAAATACTTAAATAAATGGAAAGTTTAATTTGTCTTTTTTTTCTTTTCTTTTTTTTTTTGCTGATCCGAAAACTGGTCCGATCCTTGACTTAAAACCATGATCCGATCCGAACCGTGAATTTTTTGATCCGTTGCACCACTAGTAAGAGATGTAAATGCATAATTGTGTGCATCAGTTGCTAAAAAACTAGGCATTGCTGATTCAATGAGAAGGTACGTTTTGGGTAAACTGAGGAGTCATTCTAATTGAAGCCTTGGGGTTAAGGCTGTCTGGTCCTACTTTCAGGTTATTACAGGCACATATTTCTTAAACAGGCCTGTCATTTGAAGTCTCAGCTGTGTGGAATGAGAGGACCGTCACCTGCGTTGTTTGTTTTTCCCACTCTACCTCTTCAAAGACTGAAAACATATCTGACAGCGTGCCAGCCTAGTGTAACACATCAGCACACTATTCCAGCCAAATGACAGTTCAGGTTACGATGATATGTGCTGAATAGGTGTATCACAATCAGAAAAAGAGATTGATTTTGATCTGTTTTACAAGGGTTTGCCGCACCAGATCTGAATGACTGGGTGTTTGAGTATTGCTACACTCATTTTCAGAGCCGGCCCCTTTTCTAAAAGATGAGCACCTCCGTCCCACAAGCCCTGCAGGCTGCAGTCTGCCAGTGCCCTTTTTGTGACAGGGTGTACTTGTCATGCTGTTTTATGTCTGCAGTTGGCACTAGCGCTCAGCCCTGCTGTCGGAATAAAAGACTTGCTAAATGAAAGAAAGACGGAGAGGAAGGAAGAGAAGGTCCTCTGTTCTGCTTTTGGAAATTGTGTTGCAAATTAAACTCCTCTTATGGTACCGATGCATTACGTTTTTGTAGCGATAATCATTTATATCTGTAGCTTCGTCTTTAGTCCATTAAACACCCTTGAATTTTTTGAAAGGTAAAATAATCTCATCAGTTTGTATTTTTTTACAAGGTATTTTAGATGGACAAGAATATCCACTTGTTTTTCAGCATTTCACTGAAAGAGCATTCCTTATGATTAGGGCTGAGATCAATGCAGTAACATCCTACTTAATGTCCCTATATCTTCATTTATTTTATTTTGTCTTGCATTTTTTCTTCAATTTAGCCACTAATGCCATTGTCAATAGAAATGTCATTCAAATGGTCTCTTCAGAGACAATACCTAGTCCGGCTTATGAAGCTTTATTTCAGTGCAATCTTAGAATGCTTGCAGGGGAATTGCTTTCATCTTGTATCGTATTTCCACTAAAGAAAGTACTTTGGTATTTGTGTTCAGCAGAACCCGTTTTTCCGTACTGCACCACTTCACATTACACCATTCATAATGGTGGAGTTTCCAGCTCAACAATTAAAGAATGTAGAAACGACAATGACCCTTTTGTCTGCTTTACTTAACTGCAGTTGATTGAACATTTGTTCATGAACTACAGATATTTTAATCTTAGGAATAGTTTTAATTATCACATCCTTACTTCCTAACCGTATTGAGTGTACCACAGAGATAAATGTCCTCTATGTAAGACAAACCATAATCATGTAGAAGGATTTTCACATGCCAGAAATGAAAAGGGTAGAGCGCGTGCTATGGAGGCCGGAAGGACATCATTGAACTGGTACAAATACCTTGTAGTGGGCATGACAGGAGACCCGCACTTCACCCAAGAAGCTATTTATAACCATGCCTATGCAGTACTCTCTAGAAAGCAACACCAACTGTCTCATCAGATCAATGGCTATCTGCCCTATTACAGCACCGTGACCAGGTCTTCTGGCTTCTAAGGAGTAGAGATGCACTGTTGAGTTTTTTGGGCTGATAATAATAGCCAATAAGTAAAGGGCTCATAGACATGCTATTTTTTAAAAGAAAGGTTTAATGCAGTATGTAAACATCATTAATCTGGAAATTACAGCTAGAACAGCCTGTTTTGAATTCACTATTTTGCCACCAAAAAGGTGCATTTGTGTCTACATCAATCAGCAACAAGATTAAAACTGTCATTTGAAGTGAATAACAGTGGCACCTGTCAAGGGGTGAGATATGTTAGACAGCAAGTGAACAGTCAGTTCTTGAAAAATGGGCCAGTATAAGCATCTGAGCCACTCTGACAAGGGCAAATGGCCAGATGACTGGGTCAGAACATCTACTAAACATCCAAGGTAGGACAACCAGTAAACTGGTGACAGGTGACAATGCCCAAGAATCACTGATGCACATGGGGAGCAAGAGCTAACCTGTAGCTCAGTGGGTAGGATACTTGCCTCTAGACCAAGAGGTCATGGGTTTGAATCCTACCTTCAGCAGACCACCACTGGGTCCCTGAGCAAGACCTTAACCCCAAGTTGCTCCAGGGAGACTGTCCTCTGTAGTTAGAGAATGAAAGTCGCTTTGGATAAAAGCGTCTGATAAATGCCATAAATATAAATGTAAATCCCTCAGAAGAGCAACTGTAGTACAAATTGCTAAAAAAGTTCATGTTGGCTATGATAGAAGACTTTACACATAGTGTGGATGAGGCTGCAAGAGCGGTTGGAATACAGATGCCTGTTGAAATACCCCTTTCAGTGCCAATGATGGACGACCATGCCTCAGAACTGGACCACGGTGTAATGAAAGAAAGGGTCCTGGTCTGATGAGTCGGTTTTTTCTTGTACATCACATGGACAACGGGTTTGTGTGTGTTGCTTACTAAGAAGAAGAGGACCAAGATGCACTAGGATGAACGCAAGCAGGTGGAGGCAGTGTGATGTTCTAGGTAACATTCTATTGGGAAACTTTGGCTTTGGCTAACATTCTACTGGGAAACTTTGACATTCATGTGGATGTTACACATACTACATACCAGTTTCATTCTATCTGAAATAGTCATGTAAAAATGAGATATGACTGTTTTTGGTACCCAAACCCACATAAAACCTGTATATTTTCTATTGGGAACAGGTAACATTTAAGCTAAATGTAGGATAAGAGCCAAGTAACACTCTTAAAAATGCATTCCAGTGGCTGCTTATCAACTTTAGGTTATGTTTTAAGCTTGACTCTACTTAGAAAGACACTGTTGCTGAAATAGACACAAAGTCCAGTGCTTTCAGCATGTTTTTGGTTACTTATATAACCCTCATCCTGCCGTGTGCTAATCATGTGTTTGTCTGTGACCATAGGTGAATTTCTCATGTAGCCTTAACTTTCCAGTAACAGAAGTGATTATGAAGTGGCTTCATTTCTGCTGCTCTGCTGCCGGCTTTATTGTTGACTTCACGGCGAGTTAATTTTCAGTCATGGTTTTTGGAAAAGGGCATGTCTTAAACTTAAAGCATGTTGAGATAGGGTGTTCGTTTCACTGAATTTGCAGGACACACTGGAATTAATACTGAAACTATCCGCTCATGTTCAGGCTTGAAATCTTTGATCTAAATGCCTTTTTTCAGACATTGAATGCATTTGAGGCATGTATTTTACATCATCTCAATCTATATTTGGACAGTAAGTTGTTGCAATATCCACATGAATGCCAGGATCCAGGGTTTCCCAGCAGAACACTGCAAATAGAGCATTACACTGTAAAACATGATCAGATCAGTCCACTGTCTTCCATTGCCCCATAGTACATTGTTCTTTGGGCACCCGTGACCCTGTCTGTAGGTGAGCAGTTGTCTTTCCTTGGACCACTATTGGTAGGTACTGACCACTGCATATTGTTAACACCCCACGAGATGTTGTGGGAATGCTCTGAACCAAGTCGTCTAACAGTCATAGTTTGATTCTTGTTGAAATCTCTCAGCTGGCCCCTTTTTTCTGCTTCCAGTACATCAACTTGTCTGTTAACAGGTGCCAACGTAACAAGATCATCAATGTTATTCATGTCATCTGTCAGTGGTGTTAATGTTGTGGATGAATGGTATACACGCATATTAGGGCTGCACAATAGATCGCAAATTTACAGTAATTGCGATATCAACATGACTGACTCAACAGACTGACTGACCTGCAATAAATGGTGTTTTTCCAAAACTCTTCACCCAGTGCCACAGAGAAGAGGGCAAAAAAACCACTGGGCATTTTCTTTATCTTCTGTGCTACTGTTATCCGTTTATTTAAGATTTAAAATGAATGTTTTTAGTTTTTTAAACAATGTTCAATGGTTCAAACGTTTTATGAGAGGCTTTAAAATGCTCTGTTTAAGTAAATTCTTAAAAATTAATATGTTGGAATGGAAGTATTGCATTTCATTTTTTTTTCCTGCATAGACTAGTCAGTGTCTGGAGTCTATATCACCAGCAAATCCAAAGCAGAAAAACATTAACACAATAAATATATTTACTCACTTATCGCATGTGATATCGCCATCGCAACACTCAACAACATTATCGCACATTGCATGTTTTCCTAATATCGTGCAGCCCTAACGCATATGAGCTTAAGTGACATCACATTCTTAATCCATAGGGTTTAATATGATGTTGGCCCACCCATTGCAGCTATAACAGCTTCGACTCTGCTGGGCAAGCTCTCCCCAAGGTTTAGGAGTATGTTTATGGGAATTTTTGACCATTCTTCCAGAAGCACATTTGTGCGGTCAGACACTGATAATGGAAGAGAAGGCCTGGCTAGAGCAGTGTTCCCCAACCCCCGGTACCGGTCCGCGGGCTGCACAGAAAAAAAAAACGTGGATGCTACCCGTGTTATGTTGTTGGCTCATTGTTATGAAAATGTTGTTAATAAAGATGTGAGTACACATTGGATTTACGTTTATTATAATATTTTAAAGATACCCCATTATTATATTTTTAAAATATCCCCATTTTTATGCGTATCATTTATTTATCATCTGCCACTCCTTAAAGACCGGGCCGTTTCTGATATTAAACCGGTCCATGACGAAATAAAGGTTGGGGACCACTGCACTAGAATATGGAGTTGGTCCCACTTGTGAGGGCGAACAGCCTCCAATCTTCTTGGTAGGCTTTCCACAAGATTTTTTACTTTCTCTGGGAATTTGTGCCCATTCATTCTGTAGAGCTTTTAAAAGGCAGTGATGTTGGATGAGAAAGCCCGGCTCACAATCTCTGTTCCAGTTCATCCCCAAAGTGTTGGATGAGCTTGAAGTCTTTATGGACCTTGCTTTGTGCACTAGGGTACACAAAGCTAGAAGCATGGTGTTGTCCAAAATGTCTAGGTTAGCTGAAGCATTAAGATTGCCATTTATTGTAAGTAAGTAGACTAACCAAAACCCTGAAAAACAGGTGTGTCTCACTGCCTTTGTCCACGTAGGGTATATTTATCATTGTTTCGCTATTACATGGATTTCAAATACCTCACAAGGGGCAACCGGTCTTTTGTGGTGTCTGTTTTCACTCCCCTGTGTGCTGCTACACTTTGGTGTGTCTAAAAGCTGTGAGCTCTTAAATGAGCTATGTGCTAATTTGGCACTTGACAGAACAGTGGCCTGGCCAGACCAGTCAAGCTCTGTCAGAGATTCTGCAATCAGCAATTCAACAGAGCCTCACATCAAGTGCCACTGGCACTCATACTCTCCATGGTGTAGAATGCTGACCCTAAAAGAGCTTTCAATAGCCAGTAATAATCATCAGCAGCCAGTTGCAGCCATTACTTTAGATCAGAAACGCAATGGTTTGACACATCTTTTGGTAACGCAGGTCAACAGGTTAAAAACTAGCATGTACAGTTTTTGTGATGAAGCTAGTTATATACTGCATGCTAGTTGGTATAATAATCATATGCTAAGCATTTTTGAAGAAACAGTGGTAGCTGACTGACACTGATCATTATATCTATGCCACAGTGTGCACCTGTCTGATTTCGCACTGAAAATATTGAATCAGTTACTTGATTGGTGCCTGTGGTTTAATAAAAACTCCCATTTGTTTAAAACTGGAAAACTGTAAAAAAAAAAAAAAAAAAAAACGTGTAGAAGATATGTTTTAAATGTATTTCAAAAATAAAATATGTATACTTTGACATGAATACTTGTACATTATACAGTAGAATTTAAAAAAATAATATATATAAATCAAAAAGCTTTTCAGCAGGGCTGTGTATGTGAAGAGGTTGGTCGCACTACATCACCTTGGTTAGCTTCAATAAAAAGTATCAAACAAATCAAGCTGTGAAATGTTTCACTTTGTCATGTCACATTTATATTTTTGCAAAACGCAGGTGTGTGAAAACAACATTGTTGATCCTTCATTAGGGCAAATAGAAACCTATGTTATACGGGATGTTATAATAAAATACAGATATAATTACATTTCAATATTTTCCAAAGTGATATTTATTAATAATTATTAATATTTTGACTTGACCTGACTAATTATGCCTGAATTTCTTGCTGTTTCAATATTGCTACTCATCCTAGCCTTAATCCAATGCTTTATGTCAGGGCCCACCAACATGGTGCCTGCGGGCACCAACTTGCCAGTGAACTGCATCTATCATTTAATTTTATCCTGTTGCTATTCTTCTTTAATCACATTTGCATTTATATAGATTAGAAAATGACAATATCTAAAAAAAAGCATTTAAAACACATTTATTATACATAAAGTTTAGATATGTTTTAAGTAAACTCTGTTCTAGTGTATCAGACTGGTAGCCCTTCGTATGGCTCAGTACCCTTGAGGTAGCTCTCCGTTTCAAAACGGTTGGTGACCCCTGCTTTATGTTGTGTGCCCTCTTGAGAGTGCCGTTTGTTTGCGTGGCACTTTTTATAAAATGTATGTGCTGAGTTTCACAACTGACCATAGACAACAACTCAACATGACACATCAGCTACAGTCAATAGTGCAGGATATACCTGACAAACTAGGGGTGAAAGTGGGTCCCCTACACTTACTGACATCTGACAGCATCTGGTTTTCAAAAGAAAACAAAGAATTAAAGGTCGGTTGATCTGGGACATCACTTCCCAGCTTTATTAAGTAGTGCACAGTGCATTGACTTCCAAGTGAGGCATGAAAAAGGTGTAAGAGAAGAGAAGGTCAGAATGACAAAATTGCAATCCATAACATTTAAAGGAACTTGGGAATAAGCATATTTAATATCCTAAATGAAATAAAATTACTTCTTTTAAGTCTGGAATGGATTTAATGGGATTCTAATGGGAGTCAATGATCTGCCATCCTTGACCCCCCTTAGAAACAGCTGTGAAACATCTGTTGAATATCCTTTTTTTCCTTTAGAAGTGTGTTAACTGCTTATTGCCAGTTAGGCAAGGGAAACATGAGGTCATGCTACCAAGTTGTTGCTGTTGCTTTCCATTAGGAAATAAATAGTGATCAAATGCATATAATAATTCCAAATGCAGTGTGTGCTGTTTTATATAGCATCCAAACTTCATTAGGAGTATTTTAACCTTCTCCTTTTTCAGAGTTAAATGTATGATATACTACAGTATCCCAAAGGGGTTTTGGTTTTGTGGATCTAAAACACTTGTATACTTTGGTGGCATTTACAGGGCAGCCATTCAGATTAAAGACCCAGTTAAGAGAGATTACAGGAGAAAGGTTCATGGGAGCCGTCCAGACTTCTGGAATTTATAACCCGTAATGCGTTTATGATTACAGCCTTAGCTCGCTTAATCTGCTTTGTCATTATTATCTGATAATTATCGTTTGGTGAATCTAGGACTGACATGTTTATTGTCACGAAGGCACAGAACCGAGGCCCGTAAGCCAGATCTTAGGTGTTGGCATGGACTTTAAAGAAGGGTTGGGCTGTGAACTGTGCTGTGGTATTTATGAGCGCTGGTGACCTTTACTTCCAATATAGTTTGATACAGGTTGTTTACTTCATTGAGTTTGTATATCCGTTTAATGGAGATTAGGAGAACAGATCTCAGATGTTTTCAGTCCTCAAGAGGGCACCATTCTCCCAAGATTGGTGTTCTTTCTTTAAGGGGAGGTCCATAGAGCCCTGCATGTAGAGCACTTCAAGCTTCTGTCTCTATTCATTAATATGCAACTTTTAAAACAAGTCATTAAGAGCCTGATTTTCAATGTGCCCTCTCATCATTTTGTCTTTATTATGTTTAAAATCAAATTGAGCAAAAGACAGTTACAGTGTGGACTGGACCTGATGCACTGATTTCTCAGACAGATTAAACCCAGTTACAAGGGCTTTCTCCTCCTGGCAATTCTTTTTATTCCAAAACTGGTCAAGGAAACCAGTCCCTTTTATTTTAATGCAATAGACTCACAGGCTTGTGTTAAAGACCTGGTTAAACCATCTGGTGTCCCTCAAATGCTGCTGCTTTGCATGTTCAGCTTCACTTTTATACATGGTCAGCATATGACACTGATAATAAATGCAAACTACTTTCAGAAGTTCTAGGTAGAGTGAGTCTGATTCTAGGGGCTGTGTGTCTTCATGTTTTATTTATCAGGTAGCCTGATGTTTCCACGTGTACACACCTAGACTAGCCACTAATGGAATATAAAATGTGCCATTTGTGACTAGACATGAGTCACTATTAAAAGTGATTACCTCGTTTGTGAAACATACATTTTTTTCAGTCTAGTGGGTTTACACCCTCACAAAGAAATGAGAAAAGCGGATTGAGAATCTTTGGATTATAATTCCCATTGCTTAATGGGACTAGCCCACACTGGCGCAATATATAAGCAAACATTGGGCATTTTGCTAAATGACTACATTTGGGTTTTGGGATGAATTGCATAGATTAGATTTTTTGCTGAGCTGTCACTTTAGAAGCCTAAACAGAATACAGGGTCCCCGCAGATCCTTGAAAAGTATTAAAAAGTCCTAAAAATGTTTTTTAAGGCCTAGAAAGTATTGAAATTGGAATATTTAAAATGGGTGGCATTTAATTAATTCTAGGGTAAAATATATTTTTAGTTGGTGCGTAGCAGGGAGACCGCGAGTGTAGAACGGGTAAATGGGTGAACGGGTAAATGGGTGAACGGGTAAATGGGTGAACGGGTAAATGCAAATTCAGTGAGAGATGGTTGGAGGGTGATAAGTACCGTGGCTGGTTGAAAAAGACTTTTATGTTAGGGCTGCTACTCCAATATGTTTGTGCCTTGATGAAATCAACTAAATTCCAGGCTATTGTGTTTTTTTCCACTGTGATGCTCTTCAATTTTCTTCTTAAAGGTCTTGAAAAGGTCTTAAAAGTCATTGAATTTGCATATCAAAATGCACATACCCTGAAAATAAAAACAGGCATTTTAATTATTTTAATTGTAATAATTGCATAGTTATATGTACATAAATACATAATGAAATTATTACAAATGCTTCTAATCTCAGCGTGTATAAGTGGATGATTGTGAATGTAAATTAAACTTTAACCACACAACTAATTTGACTAATTTAACACTGAACTGAATTTATGAAATGTAAATGTATAGGGGAAAATGCCACAAAACTGACAGAACCAGATGGTTTAGACATGCAGCCAGCTTGATGGTTGTGTACACGCTTCCTTTAACTGGCCTCATAGCTCTAGTGCAGAACTACATAGGGATAATTGTGGATGCGATTTTTTCGATTAGATTTTTTACACTTCACACCAACCCCCCGTTTTCTAAACACATTCTCCAACTGATTAAACACAGTCCAGAAGGTCATTCTGCTTACTCCTCTTTCTTCCTGCTTCCGAATGGGCCAGGCAGCAGAACGCAGCCCTGTGTGTCTCACACCCTCCCGTTCTTGAGGAGCTGCAGTCACAGTCAGAGGAAGTGAAGTGCGCAGGCCTTGAGTAAACATTTAACCATGCGGCGGAGCCTTTTGCTCACAGCATGACGCTGGAAAACCTGACTCGACTTGTTCTGAAGCTCAGCAAGAGAAACAGAAACAGACAGAGAGAGAGAGAGAGAGGGAGAGAGGGACAGAGTGAGAGCTGCCTTGAAGGCATGCAGGCAGGCAGGCTTCCCTCCCTCAGTATCAGCGATCAATGGAGCGCCCGTGTGTTCTCTACAGCAGGACCAACTGAGCACGCAGGCCTGGCTGAGGATGTTGAAGCTCATGAAGAGCGACAGGGAGCTGAGGGCTCACCTGGTGATGCTCATGTGCTGCGTGGGTCAGTAGCTCTCTTCCTCTTCCTCTCCCCCTCCTCTTTCCGCTGCCTCCTGAGGAGCATAATTGGGATGCTTCGGTTTCCTTGTTTACTGTGGGCTTTTCTCTGTTGGTTTTGGAATTTATTGCCGTGTGCGATTTTATCTTGAGCGAGAACTGCAGGACTGTGTTTATATTGCATTGTTGCTGTCAGAAGAAAAAACATGTCCTCATATTTTTAAAATAAAATAAAAATTTTAAATTAATGATCTTTTTGGGAGATACCAGGTTTTGTTCTTTCAGGGATGCATTGGGTTGCTTGTATGTAGCCACCACAATATCAACCGTTCGATGACTGTTTATACAGTCATACGTTTAATTATACATTATTATATTATACATTTAATTATAACAGCTGTAGTTTATACTGCATAAACATTTACTGATAAATGGAGCAATATAAATAATTCAGAATTGCTTAGAATAAAGTCTTCCATTCTTCTTCTGCATCTTTGCAGAGATCCAAGATTCTTACTACAGCAGTTGTGCTTTAATGAACGTGTCTCTAATGTGAATGGTTGAGTAAATGTCCATTGTGGTGAAGCAGCCAGTGCCATTAATTGCTTAGTGTTGACCCCTGAAATCAAACAGAGGAGCCACTAGGATGGCAAACAAAAGGACAATGATGAAGGCTGTGTCAGAAAGAGCGCGTGTGATAAGATTCTGCATTGATCAGTTCTCTGTTTGAATATTACTGTATTTGTTCTGTCTCAGATGCTGCACAAAAGCTTCTCTATATGCCCATTCTAAAACGGGGACACTCGTCCTTCTGTGTCTGTGGCATGGATGTGGGAAGGCCTGTCGCCGTGGTTACGGGAAACAGAAAATACTGTGGTCAGGAGCAGTACGTAATGGAACCAAAGCCTCATGAAGATTGAGTCTTTTCAGTGTAGCTTTATATAATTATCTGTTCTCTAGGAGGGGGATCTGAATCGCTTTTTCTGCAGAGTGTGTTCTGCAGAGTGCGTTTAGAAGCAGGACATTTGTATACTGTCATTTGAGAACAAAATTAAGATGATTGTGTAAGATAGGGACTATTTACGTAATGAGCAATCATTAATCTTATACCCTCGCCAATGAAACGAATCACCCCTTTCAGCATATTCACATTTTTCTGCTTTGCAACCTGAAAGGAAGATACACCCACACGGACATCTATGTTTACTCTGTGCAAAAAAATACTGAGATGGACAAATGTATCACCCCTCTACTAAAAATACTGGAAAATGCAATCAAGTTAAACTAATCACCTGTGATTTGTCTTGATAAGTTCAGCATAAAACAGCTAATCCTGGAGCATTCCAGTGCTTTGTAGAGTAACTGAAAACAAGCAATCAGCTATGGGTGGCAAGGCACTGTCAGAAGATCTCAGGGATTCAGTTGTGGACAAGTAGGAGTCAGCAGAAGCATGCAAAAAATGAAAGGCTCCATCTATTACTAGGAGCACAGGGAAATTTAGAATGACGAAGTGGAAATTGTTTGGTCTTACTAGTACCCTCCCCGGAATCAGGTCGTCCCAACTGGATGGAAATGTGAGGAAGAAGCAGAGGCTACCAAGAGGTTTATGGCACCTTTGAAGCAGTTTATGGTGGTCATTGTGTTCAGGTGACAACGATATCATAAGTGCTCCACAAATGTGGCTTGAATGGGAGGGTTGCAAGAAAATAGCCACTTCTCAAGAAAGGTGTCATTAAGTCTTGACTGAGCTCTGCCAAAATGCATCTTAAACATTCATAAGCCAGGTGGAAAAATGTGTTATGGTCGGACGAAGTGAATATCAAACTATTTGGCCTCGACTCGAAACGGTACACCTGACAGAAAGCCAGTACAGCGCCTCGTCCAAAGAACACCATACCTACAGTAAGCATGGAGGTTGTAGCATCCTGTTGAGGGGTGTTTCTATGCACCAGGTGCTGAGGAAAATGCATGGGGCAAAATAGTGTCAAATTCTTGGGGAAAACATAAAGGAGAAGCCTTCCAGCATGATGATGACTCAAAGCACCCAATAAAATGAACCCATCAGTGGCTGAAGGAGAAAAAAGTGAAAAAAATCTGTGGAATGGGTTTAAGATTGCAGTCCACCAAAGGTAACAATCTACTGTTCAAGCTGCGCAACAGCACAGTGTAAATATTTTTAAGAGGGTGATTCTTTTCTATTCCCTCTGTAAGGGACAAAACAAGTAACTGCTGGTCACCATGTTTTGATTTGACCTGTAAGTGTCCAGGGAATTTGGTAGTACATGACTCTTGTGGTACAGAAGAGATTGATGAACATAAAAAGCAGAAAGCAGAGACACAGAGAAGAGATGATTCAGACACATACTGATTTTTCATCATCTGTGATTTTTATGTACATGTATCTGTCAATGGCAATACAATTATAAAGCATATACACTGGTACTAAATCTACCTGGATATCAAATCTAATCTGTCTGAAAATGATACATGAATTAAGTTGATGCTTCAAAGTAGTATTGAACTAGTTTCATTTAGATTAATGTGTGAAAACAAGATATAACTTAATATAACTTAATATCATCTGGTTCAAAAATGAACTTTAAACATTTTAGTATTATATATTTCCAGAGAAGTTTATCAGGAGCATGTCACTAAAAGTGTGTACCGACATTATCCTTATTATTGCTGTAGACGTGTTATGTAGCTATTCAAGTTTATATTGAACTGTTACATGTTGCAAGATGTACTATAGTGTAATATATGTAACATATTGTTCTTTACAAAACTAATTGAAGAGTCATAATGCAGTTCTAAGCAAAAAAAATTTTTTTTTCACACAAGGCAGCCGTACATGATCTGTATGCCTGTCAATTATCTGGCAATGTCATCATCCCTAAAAAAATGCTTTACAATGCTGTGCTGTTTATTGGAGTGCCACAAAATGTGCCATGCAGATTATGTTTCCCATTAAAAATGCAATAAATATCCAGAACTAACATCAGGTCTGTTGTCATTCCAGATGAAAGAGACAGAGTGCAGAAAAAGACGTTTACGAAATGGATCAACCAGCATCTCCTCAAGGTAAGCCACCATCTCCGCATCTGTGTTCTCAAGAAGCATTTAGATATTGCTCAGAACAGGGTCCAGTATATTTATTAGGGACTCACTGGCATGGGAATTGGTCATGTTTATGGGAATGGGGATGGTTACATAGCTGCTGATACATAAATTAATTATAGAGTTTAAAATCTGTGTTTTAATCTTGCTGCATTAGCATTACAGATAAATAGAACATTTATTTGTTGAAGGTTACAATAACAGTGAAACAAATAAATATATTTTAGCACAGTATATGATCAAACATGGGTTTAAAATCTTTTTAAGAAGATACCTGCTAAAAAGTGCACTGATCTGTTTGTGCATGGCTAGTGTTTCCATAAGGTGTTTCAGAGCGAATACCAAACTCAGTAACTAAGATACAGTTAAATGTTTGTGTTTTTTAGTTTCTCATTGTTTATTAGCAGGGAGATGGAAAGAAGCTCCTAAATAAACCATGGGAGACTGTACTTGTGTTAATTACAGTGGATAAGCTGAGATTGTTTCCACAGTAATTGTGGATGAGTCATCCAACAACTGCGGTCCTCATGGTATCTAGAATATTTCCTTTTGTTTTGCTTGAAAGGTGTGGTTTCGAAACAAAAATACTTTAAGCTGGTTTGCCCACATTTGCCCATCTCTTGTGCCAATCTGCATGTGCTGAACTGTTTCAATTGAGTCAGTCTTGACTACATAAGTACATAACAGGTAAAGCAGGCAGTAGCTTGTTGAAAATGCTTTGGTATTAATATGTAATAATCAATTCTTATGACACGAAACTGATTATATGAATGCATGTATAGTATACACAGAAACACACAGTAAAGCCCCGCTTATTCACGGTTCAGCAGTCGCGGAACCAAACTAATAATTGTTCACAGAAACCCTTGCACATTTGTAAAAACTATATTCGTCGCATTTCTTTTTGTTTTTGTGGTGTCCGGACCTCGTCTCTCGTTGCGACGTTTAGCAAAGCAATCAGATGCATCTGAACAAAATGAGCCTCGACTACCCAGAGCTGCGCCCAAACATAAACAACCAGCACGAGGACAAAGGGGTGTGGCAGACGAGGCCCAGACGTGACAGCTTTTCTTTCGTGGCATGTATAGTTATTCATGCAATTTAGTGCTAAATTATTCTGAAAAATATAATTGACTAATTTTGTAACATAAATATTAATGTAAATTCATTGGCTGCTGATTGGCTGCTGCCCTGTGACTTCCACAATTTCCCTTGCCGAGCGTCTCGAGTGCTCTTAGAGCACTGTATTTTTATCGCTGTCAATTAAATTAATTTAGGGCTGGATTTATCATGCTTATACCAAAGAAAACATGCATGAATTATAGTACAGTCTATATGGGGGTGACTTTGGTATTTTACATTCTAGCACTGTGGGAGACAGGAGCTCAGTGTATGGTTACTTTTACATTTTCTTTAAGGGTGATGTATTAAGTTAAAAAGTAAATTAAAGTAACCCCCTCAATATGTGTCTGTGTTTGTGTGTGTGTGTGTGTGTGTGTGTGGATTTAACCCTTTTAGTTACACATATATAATTTGTAATACTGTGTTGTTGTCTTTGCTGTACGAGTTGGATAAGCTGCTGCAGTCGAATTCATTCCTTCTCTTGACATTTAGTTCACTCTGACTTTCTCTTTAAGTTTTTGGACTGATTAGGATCACAATATTTGTAATCATTTCAGTTTGTTAAAAATTCACATTTGGCTAGTTTTACTTGCACATAGATTTTTTTAATGTTTTTCCTTTGTGTGGAAGGTTTAAGAAATGCAAATTAAACCACATGTTAACAGGCTAACCTGCTGACCCACTGCTTGAAAAAGCTAATGTAAATTTAAAAAAGTAAAAAATACAAATTTCAAAATTCTTGGTGACAGTTGGAATCAGTCTGTATTCAAATTAAAAGTTCAAATCAAATTACAATTAAATCATGTTTTCAAAAGAATCACTTCTGTCTTACCTTACTGTCTGTGTACTCCTGTGATGTTGTGCTTGTCGCTGTAGGGGTTTTTATGTTCTTGTCAGGCTGATGCTCATGCAGCGTCAGCTGAACGTGGATAGGGAAAGTGCCAACCTCTCAGTTCTGTTACATGATCTAGCAGACATTGTACAACAAGCTTAAAGCCTCTGTACCTCTCTGGCGTCAGCAGCACAGGTTCTTAAAACTGCTGTCCTTCTGCACTGAAGCTGCAGGGCTGATGCAGCTAACCAGCACTGTTCAGTACTGAGCACAGTGCAAACTATAGGATTAAAACATGCCTAAATCAGTGTGTTCATGCAAAAACAAACTGTATTACAGTCAAAAGAATTTGAGGTAAATCTGATCATTAAAACCACATTGTGCTGCTCAAATAGCCTTAGCATGCAGATTCCATGATCCTTAATGTTACAAGATCAAATACAAAGAAAGATGGTATTTCTTTATTTGTTATAATGGCAGGCACTGTTTTGTGGTTTGGGATGTGCATTGCTGCAGAGTTTTGTCTCATGAAATGACGTTAGTTGATGCTGTCAGCCGTTCTAGTGTTAAACACCACATCTGCTAGGACATGTGTGGTTTTCTGCCAGGACCTGTTTTAGTTGAGATTCGCTAGGTTTGTTTAAAAAAAAAAAGATACACAAGCCCAAATACACATTTATTTTATGTGATGTTACTTTCTTCAGTTATTTATTTAACGCAAAATTGCAAATTGTTTTATTGTTAACAAAGAGTTGACTGTTGTTTTTTGTTTTTTGCTTGTGTAATCGAAATAGGGAATCGATAAGAACCGGAATCGATTAAGTGGAACCGGAATTGGAATTGAAAAAAATCAATTCAAAAAATCCAATTGATACCCATCCCTACTTACCAGTAAATTCTTCCACACAAGGCTGGTGTCCTCATGATCTATAAAAAAAAATTGGATTCATTTTGAGGCACGGTGGTGAACAGACATAATAGTGGCATTGCATTGATATCATTTGACTCTCACTGTGTGCTGCTTTGTGCATTTTCTCCTGGCTTCAAACCAAAAATAAATATGTTCACTTTTAACATTTTAACATCTGGGTGCCTGGACGTTGGATGGGGGTGGAGTGTGTGACTGTGTTTTGACTGTGAGGAGGTTGTATGGGCTTGCTCTACTCCTGCAGCATGGATTACAAATGCTAAATTTGGGCAGGAGTGAACATAAACCATTGCCCAAAGTTGACAGGTGCAGACAGGAGTGATACTTGATTTTGAATGTAGATTTTGAAGTAGGCAGGTGCTGGCCAGTGCAGACCTGGAGCAAAATACTATTAAGTATTATTTTGTAATAAATTACTTTACAATTTGTATATTATATTTTTGCCATATCTTTCAAACTGAGATTGGCTATTTGGATATACGCCAAATCCTCTGTCAGTGATATTTTAAATTAACAATTTAAATAAAATTATGAAATACAATATTATAATATCATAGTATTATTTTAATATTATTATGATGATACATAATAGCATTATAATTAATACTGCAGTAATATTACAATTAGTGGTAACAATATTAATATCAATTATAGTACTCATATTTTATTTATGTCTATATTTTTACTAGCTTCGCATGCGTTAACGCCTGGATAGGCTCTGGGTACCCGCGATACTACTGTGGATTAAGAATGAATAAATATTTTAAATTAGATAAACATGAATATTAAATCAAATATTCAATCAAGTTTGTATGAATGGTCTATCTATCACTTCTGTAACTTCACGCTTCTAAGTGTTATCTTAAACCTGCATGGAATCAAGATGCTAAATGTGTTTCAGACTTTCTTTTAACGGTGTGTGATTGTGGAAGTTGTCTTCTTTGGGTCGAAGGGCCCAGCTGTAGCACTGCTTGTAGAAAATGGGGCTGCTGGATGAGGGCGCAGTTTTCTGACCCAGAACAGAAGGCCCTGTTTCTATTTTGGCTGCTCAGCTGTGGCTGTCGGGGGATTAGGAGGGAGAAGGCTGGGTAAAATTGGGTTAGTGAGGCAGAGTGCTCAGTGACTTCAGCGGCGTGGTATTCGGGACTGGCCACTGCACATGGGGAGCCTAAGCGCTCCCCAAGCTGTGGAGAGGCTGAAGTGGTGAGAAGTCTGAAGATAAGAATTCTGTCAGTGGGAAGCAGCTAGAGAACTATTAGAGAACTTAGGAAAGAGAAGAAATGATCATTTTATTTACACAGACCATTCTGTGCCATTGTGTATAACAGTGAATTGAAACTAGTTTTATTCAGTACAGTATGCCCTCATAGGATCTTGTTTGTTATTTGGAATTGCTGTATTTGATTTTGATTGATTGATTGATTGATTGATTGATTGATTGATTGATTGATTGATATACCATAAATCAGTCAACGGTTATAAGGAACAGTCAGAACACAGATCTCTTAAATTATTTTGTGAAAAACAAATCAAGAAGAACCTAGAGTCTAGTGTTACTAACCAGTAGTGTCCTCAAACATAACCATGGCCTCAAATATTTCCCCAAATATGATTCCTAAGAACCACTACTAGACAGTGTTTATGGTAAGTTGTATAAAAAAGGAATATCTTGTTCAGTCTGGTAACAGTGAACCGTGCAGTGAATGAATGGTTAAACCAGTAAGAAAGAAAAGTCAGGTGTGCAGAGCTGGGAGCTGCATGTTGCTGCCCACAAAATAGCATTTTGTTTGACAAACATTTGTTACCAAATAAGTGCATGAATTCGACACGTATTGGGTAGTGGAATTGCTTTTCCATTCTGAAATACACTGTATGGACAAATGTATTAGGACACACCTGATGGCCAATTGCTTCCAGTGAAGGGCAATCTTAATGCTTCAGCATACCGAGGGAGCATTTTGGACAACACCATGCTTCCAAATTTGTGGGCATAGTTATAATAATAATAATAATAATACATTTTATTTGTAACGCACTTTACATTTGGAACAAATCTCAAAGTGCCACAGAGAC
>JBBPDB010000146.1:7967915-8004436 GCA_037974465.1 Brachypetersius altus
CTGGATCAGCAGGTTGCAGGATGTGTGGCGCGTTATACACGAGTGTTGCCAACAGGGACGGTGTAGAGTGCCCTCTGATGGACAAACTATACAACGCCAACACTCATGACATGGTTGAAGGGTGTTTCGTCTGTTTTTATTTTATTTTTGAAGTATTAATTTATCGGCCATTATAAATGCCGATACCGATAGTTTGGAAAATGACTAATATCGGACTGCCGATATATCGGTCGGGCTCTACACTTTTTATTTTCTCACGGATATGCTATCTAGAATTTGTTCAATTGTTTCTTGATTCATAAAGACACAGGCTTTGTGCATAATATTCCTTTTTTAATAAGTTTTCTTCATTGATGAGGTGAAAAATCAGCCAGTTCAATGATAAGCCCTGGTTGTTTAAAGTGAACTTAAAGCCCACCCGAGTCTTTGCGCCAGTCTGTGCCTGGTTTTAGAAAAACAAAGCGAGAAACCTTTGTCATCTGGGGCACCTCGGCCCATGGTGTTTTTGTTAAGCCAGCCACGCTACCCTGTTATTTTTAAAGCCCACACGATAGAATTGTTCCTCTCAGGCTGGTAGCTTCGTTTTCAGTAGCTTAACTTGCTGAGTTGTGCTCAGTGTTTCTACATGTGATATGCTGCAATCAGCCATGAGGCTGCAGATGGAGCGTGAACCTCTCTTCTCCTCTTACATGTTCCCCTGACACCCCCCCCCACCAACCCAGTCTCTGACCACTCACAGATGACTTGGCCTGGGGAAAACCTGCACAAGCAGTAGGGCTCTGTAGACGTCCGTGTTTACACTTCATATGAAACACACCAGGACGGTCTCTTTGTGGTGGCAGAGGGAGGTAGTGCTCTGCTGGAGTAGCTGTGCTCTGGGCCACTCTGCCTTTATGGTGTTTGTTTTGGATTAGCAGGGCAAAGGGAGCCGTTTCAAAGGTCAACAGGGACTTTCGAGGCTGACGTGAGGGACCGGAAACACGAAAGAGCTTTGGAACGTGTCACCAGAGCGCTTCACTGAAAGAGAAACTTCAGCTCAGACTGGCTCCCGGGGAGGCTGTAGGGTTTACAGCTGAGGCTGTCCTGTCTGTCTCCAACTTCATTACAAAAATACAAACAGAAAAATAAGATGGCTGCCACATGCTGGTGTAAGGAAACCTTTGAGCCTGTTGGATTTTTAGGTTTTTGCGTTTGAAAGAAGTGGCAGCTGTTTCTCTTTGGGGATTCGAGGAGCAGCATGTGAGTGAGAGTCATGGGCAATGTTTGTGGATGCGTGAGGGGCCATAAGGAGGAGTGTTACGTCGATCCCACCAAGGCTCCTCTCAATCCCGCACCCAAGGAGCTCAGAGGCCGACGTTACTTCCAGAGGAGAAAGAAAAGCAAGTCAGGAGAATTTCATCCCAATGACTCTGTGAGGAGTTGTGGTAGAGAAAGCTGCCAGAGCGAGACACTATCTAACGCTACAGACCAGTCCCACAGTGAGGCGGGCACTTTAACCTCAGGCCAGGCAGATGCTTCAAGGCCCAGGCAAGGTAGTATCAGCCATGGGGTTTACATTGGAAAAGTTCCTGTGCTCAGAATTAGCAAAGGAGCAGGCGTACGCCTCTTAGACAAAAGCGGGTTACCCACTGAACAAAACCTCCACCGCGTTACCAAAAACTCTAGAAATATTGGCTCAAAAGATGGTCTGCTTGAGAAGAAGTTGCTTCGGAGGCAGTTGCGGCGGGCGGTGAGTTTTGGGGCAGTGGAGCACATGCTCCGGACCATGAGGGGAGATGGCTCCCGAAGGAACAGTACGGATCATCATCTGGAGAACATGAAGGGCCTCTCCAGGATTATATGTGACAGCCAAGTGCACAGGAAGAGGAGGAGGGCCAATACATGTTCTGAAGGACCCATTTCCCACAGCTCTCTGGATGCTTTCCAAGAAAAATGGTCCTCCCCTAAACATCATGAGGTAAAACAAATACTGAGTAAATTTCACATTTTGACATCCTCAAAATATCTCCTGCCCTGATATTGACCTTTCTTATGAACTTATGAAAAATAAACTTCAGATCAGATTACCACATGGCATTGCTTTCCAAAGAATTCTCCTTGACTGATTTGCAGTGTTTTGTGTAGAACCATTTTGGTGTATTTGGTCTTTCTCTTGTAAGTCATATTTAGTTTGGAAAATGAGATCAGCTCCTTGTTATTGCATTGCTTTCCAGTGTGCTCTGATGTATTGTGTGGTCAGCAATGTTTGTCATGGAACTATTTTGGTATGTTTGGTGTGCTTGCTTCAAAGTTCAGTCCTCCCTAACCAGTAGTCTAAACACCATGTTCTCTTCCTCTTCTTGCAGGCTATAATTATACTGCAATGGCCTGTAGGTTCGTAGAGTTTACTCAAATGTCAGTGTGCCTGGTTATTATAAAGGGTACCAAGCTGTTCATAGTGTCAAAATTTGGTAGCACTTCACTGCAACCCCACTACATAATGTTGACATAACCATGCCATAAGTATCCCAAGGCAGATGTCATATGACACTTCATTATGGATATAATAATTGTCATGGCAGATTTGATTTCATTAAATTAGCACATGACATAAACTCTCATCTGTTATGACATTTATTGGTCAAATTGATTTGACCTTTGTAGTAATGAACAGCTAATGATAAGGATTTGGAAACTTTGGTGACGTGTTGAAAGCATGATTTTATCAGTGTTATGTAGCAGGGTTAAAGTGTTACTGTTGATTTTCACTCATGTTGTGCCTCTGTGTGTTGAGCCGAATGGTGTATTCCTCCTCCATGCTGTACCTAATCTGAGTGCTATTGAAAGGAGGGGTCAGGCTCAGAAATGCTTAGTCATCTCTAGCGATTTGATGAACCACGCAGTTCTAAATCAACAGCTGACTATTAGTCTGGCAAAGGTTTAGACAGGCAGTTTCATACATTTTCAGTCTCCTTTCAAACATGCTCCCAAAAATGGCCTTGTTTTCCCTCTTTTGCTCTTTTATTCACTCTCTTGTTTTGACATGAACCTTATGCATATTCGTGACAGCCTTTTGATAAACAACCTTTGTCATCCTAGCAGTGTAGCTGTTATAGTTTAGTAAAAGGTAATATAACATGATGTTAAATATTCAGTATATAATGAATGTAGCATGAATGAATATGTGTTTTGCATTTAATTGCATTTAATTTAATAAGCTTAACAACATGCCCAGTATGGATCATCATTGACTGAGAAATTTTGTGAATCGATTTGCACAGAGATTTATTAATACAGATACGGTTGATACGGGTTGTGATAGCAAGATAGGGTAAAATGAGATTGTTTAAGTTATATTTCTGTATGTGGAAGCAAATGAAGCACAAACTAAGCGTGTGTTGGGTTTGCTGGCAGCTTCAATTGTTCTGAAACTGATTATTAGAACATTGAGGTTGTCGACTAGTATCAGAAGGGCCTGCCCATTCAGGCTTTGCTGGGTTTCGTAAGTAACATATTTTCCCACACTTTCCACTTACACTCATACGGTCAGATGTACAAGTGTGAGAAGACACTGTGCAGAACAGTTTGTGTTCATTCCACAGTCTATTTTGTTATCTGTGGTAATGGTTTGGGCTCTTTGTCACTGAACTTTCATTTTCTGTTTTGTATTGAGCTTATTGATTGTTGAGCTTCTTAAATAATGATTTTCTAAAAACCAGATCATTTCTAAATTAAATCTCCCAGACCAGTGATAACACATCCAAAGTTGCGGGTGATTATTAGCTTTTACTAAAAACTATCCACATCAGGAGCATTGTGATGAAAAGTAATTAATTTACTTCATATGAGAGCATGTCTGTGCCTATTAGCATTATTTAACTTAATAAACTAAATAAAAAGGTGCTGAAAAGCAAGTTTGCAAACACCCCCCTACATTTGAAAACAAACAATAGTTGTATGATATTTGTAGTGAGTAACTCATTTGGTAGCTATGTGTGAGCTAGAGCCATGTAATTTATTGGCATTTTTTACATTAGAATATGCTTTAAAAAAAAAAAAAAAAAAAAAAAATGATATTCACAAATATTTGCATTTTACAGTATTTTATGAGCCTTAATGAACATGAAATTAAAACGAATGGAAATTAGTGAATGAGTGGTTTCATAGCTGGATAAATGTGAATATTTTCTTTTCTTTCTTTTTTTTTTTAAAGGGTCAAAAAATGTTGACCCACTGTGTACCCAGTGAGGTTTTGTATGTAATGTTGTTTATAGAGAAGAAATAGCGGATAGATTTAAGATTACCTGTGGTTACATGTGTAATTAACATAGGAGCCTTGTGGTTCTTTTCCACAGATCTCGGACATCCACGTAACTGGGGAGTCCGAGGACATGACAGCCAAGGAGAGGCTTCTGCTGTGGTCCCAGCAGATGTCCGAGGGCTATGTAGGTGTCCGCTGTGACAACTTCACTACCTCCTGGAGGGATGGAAGGCTATTCAACGCTCTTATTCACAAGTATAGGTAAGAAGTGCTCCATATTTCCCTTGACTATTTTGCTTATTCTTAATTTTAAGTCTAGATCAGATTTTGGTGATCATATATCTCTCACCAGGAGAAACATTGTATGTGTTCATCCATATCAGTCAGAGTGAAATATATCAGTGTGTAGATCAGAGATTTCTATGTTACCATGTAAGGCTTCTATGCTGTTGAAGAGTGACAAATAAGAAATGGCAGGAATAGCCACATTTTCACATCTTACTGCAACAGTTGAATATACTGTATAGAGGATGTTATGTATTAGTAGAGCTTCTTTGCAATGAGACACACCGACTCAGTACACTGCCCAAACTTCAGGCTTTTAGTAGGAATCATTTTAGGACAGGTTCAGTATTCACCTGACCTGATCACACATCAGCCAGTCTAAATATAACTTTCTGCCTTCATGTCCTACTTCTGTTACTGTAGATAGTCACATGTTTCCCAGTGGATTGTATTTCTGCAGTCATCAAGCCCCTGTAGAATATCTACTTCACAGTCTATGGTTTTGAATGAGCAGAGAGGCCTAATTCCACTGGAAAACATTGAAATTCTCTTATTGGTTTGATACCAGCTTTTGAGCAACAAGCTTTTATCTAAAATTGGTTTAATGCTGTTCATTCGCCCTAATCACAACTTTGTCAATCTCAATATGACTTGCATCTATGTGGTCTTGTCCTGTCCAGTGTTTTGTGGATTTGTGTTGTGTGATTCCATTCAGTAAGCTCTATGGAATTTTCTTCCTGGCCTGTAAACTGTTGTCTGTGATGAACTTTCGTTGCTCTTAAAAAAAAACACATGTTGGCAGCAGAGGGAGGTCTATGACATCCCTGGCATTTCCTGTATGCTTTAACAGTTTTAAGTGATGCATCACTGCCTTGCCTTAGCTTTAATCCGCCACTGAACATTGCCTTGTATATTGATCTCCAGAAACCAGCTGTAGTACCTGTCATTGGTAACCAAATAAAAGCACTGATTACAAACGTGGCTTGAAACTTGTTCTAGCTTAAAGTGTGCTTCATTGCTTTCTAAATGTGACAGAACATTGATAAACCTTCACTTTAGTGATGCCAGCTCAGCTGAAAGAGTCTGATTTCTTGCTTTAGGCCTGACCTTGTGGATATGAGCAAAATATCAGCACAGAGTAGCAGATCAAACCTGGAACATGCGTTCTGCGTGGCTGAGCAGCTGGGAGTGGCTCGGCTGCTGGATCCAGAGGGTGAGTTCCAGAGACTTGTGTTCAGGGCTGACTGTTTTTGGTTTTAGGTGCATGTAAGTCAGAAATCTAGTCAGTCAGTACTGTGTTACTCATAGCTTTTTACACAAATGTGCCAAAAGTAAGTGTAATCTCCATTTTAAAGAGGCTTAATCAGTTACTCACAGTGTCAGCTGATGTTTCACCTTGCCCAGAGTCATTCATAGTCATTATGTAAACTAACACGGCAAGCCAGTGTCTGAACATTACACCGCATCTTTTTACCTAAAAAGTCCAAATAAGGTAAAATTCTAAATTTTTTTGGATACAAAATGCAGTTCATGGATTTTCCTAACAATGTTTCTTCATCTCTGATTTGAACAGATGTGGATGTAACGTCTCCAGATGAGAAATCAGTCATTACGTACGTTTCGACGTTATACGATGTCTTCCCTAAAGTACCGGAGGGTGTCGAGGGCATCAGTGCAAATGTGAGTAGAGATAAAAAGACTAAAATGAGAAAATCACATCATCAGTAAATGTTGTGAAAAGTCACATACATTTTGGATAATAAATATTGAGTTGATCTGTCTGCTCTTTGGGGTGTCAGGACATAGTAATAGTGCCTGTGCCATGAGTATGGTCATATGATGGCACTTTTCTGTATTATTTATTATTTAAAGAGCAGCTCTTCTCCAGGCTCTCAGGGTGATTTTAAAGTAACAGTTCATCCAAAAATCTAACACAATTTCCCACTTATCTCAAATGTAGCTGATCAACCAAGAAATCTTTGGTGTCTGAAATATACCTATTTTTGCTCTGGGCCATTCAGGTAAAGAATAATGGCAGCTTAT
Organism: Brachypetersius altus; assembly: GCA_037974465.1. Classification (NCBI taxonomy): domain Eukaryota; kingdom Metazoa; phylum Chordata; class Actinopteri; order Characiformes; family Alestidae; genus Brachypetersius; species Brachypetersius altus. The sequence goes on from JBBPDB010000146.1 coordinate 7,974,484, forward strand.
AGCCACTTACCATTCAACTGGGTTGAGTTGAGGAATCTCCAGTAGAATTGTTTATGGGATATTTATTTGACATATTCCTAATGGTCTGTGCTTTTGTACTTACAGCATATATGCACAGTGCTAAATTGAGGCTATAAGCTTTTACTGCTTGTTGTCAACATTAGCCTCGTAGCTTCAGCGCAAAGTAAATATTGAACATCAAACATGTCTTTGTTGATCGACCACATTTCATTGGTCTTTCCACATTTCAGGGGAGAATTTAGGTGTGCATGAAATGAATGTGTGAGACTAGTTTGTTGATTAGTGATCCAGAAAACTCTACACATTCTTATTATAAAACATCTTTAAGGTCCTTTATTGGTATTGACATGTGAATTCCCATAAAGTCTTTTGGTTCTGCGTGTAAGAAAAGCTGATTTAGTTTTAAGAATGGGCCTCGAAACTGCTTTACACAGATAACATGCATCGTTTATGTTCATTGCTGTAGGTGAAATAGACTAACATGGGTCTTCTAATCAGATTCTATAAAAAAGATATTTTCAGTGATGTGATACAGCACAATTGTGCCAAATGTGGGCGGTACTAAGCCTTCGGTAGTTACATTTTGGAAAAAGACTGCATTTAAATACAAATTATTTCACTCAGCCTCACAGTATTGCAGAGCATCAGTGAAACAAGTGAACCTGCTTTGGAGAAATGTCATTTTTCTTACTAGCCGGGCCATACAATGAGTTGTAGTGACCTTTTATTTTCCTGAATAGGATGTCGACGTTAAGTGGGTTGAATACCAGAATATGGTCAATTACCTCAGCCAGTGGATCAAACACAATGTGTCTGTCATGTCGGACAGAAACTTTCCCTGTAGTCCTGTGGAACTTAAGGTGAGTCACAGTCTTTATGCATTGTACACTGATGGTGAAAAGCCAAAAAAAGGGTTCAAGTATTGATAATTAAAAAGGATCTCTGTAACATATTTGGCGAGAGAGAATGATTGAAAAAATGTCTGTCAAAGAAAGAGACGTGACGCATAAGGATGCCAGGGACGGACAAAAAGACAAAAAAACTAAATGCGGTACAAAACACACAGCAGCTCATAATAACGGACTTCGATGCACTAAACATTATTTTGCCCATTAAAACAATGTTGTATAGAAACCATGCAATCGCGATTCACATTTTCTCACAGAAATGCATCTTCTAGTTTATTTTGACAACCACAATGAAATAACAATGCTAGTCTTACTCAGAATTTCCCTGTAATGTCCCTGCCGTTCCCTATCTGATGCTTACTCTCATTAGATACAGTGAGAAAGCCCGGGGCAGAGCCCCTGCTCGCTTTTCACACTGTAGCGTCACTCTTATGTTAACGACTCCAAAAGCCTTAATAAAGACCTAGGCATCAGGCTCTGATTATCAGACAAGTGAATACTGTAGGAGTACGCTGGCTGGAGTATTTTTTTCTGTAATTGTACCAAGAGCACAGAGGAAAAGCGTGTATTTTAGTTAAACCTGTTAAAGAATTTTACCGTCTTTTTTGCAGGCACTTTATTCGCAATACCTGCAATTTAAGGAGAGCGAAATCCCGCTGAAAGAGAACGAGAAGACCAAAATAAAGCATTTTTATAAAATGCTAGAGGTCAGTACACTTAAGTAGATTCATTTGGTCTTATTTGTGAGGAATTCTCTTGCAGTGGTGTGAGATCTCTGAGCTGTGTGTTCTTGATTTTGGGGGGCAGGTGTGGATTGAGTTTGGTCGCATACAGCTGCCGCAGGGCTACCACCCCAACGACGTGGAGAAGGAATGGGGCAAGCTGATTGTGGCCATGCTGGAGAGGGAGAAGAGCCTGAGGCCTGAGGTGGACAGGTATGAGGCACCCACAGCATGATTTGTCAGCTTTATCTCTTGATCTCAAAAGCTCATTGACAGCACAGAGGCTCCCAATGTTTTTTGTACATGAATGGGGCTGGGGATTTATTGCAGTCTTTTCAATTAAAAATTACTTTTCATTTCTTCTCCATGTAGACAAATGAGATTTAAAGCAATATAGCAGGGAAAATATATTCCAGTTCATTTTCCAGGCCATATTTAGTCAGTTAGCCAAGATATGGTTGATGTCGGTGTTACATGCGGTGTCAGAAACCACATAATTCAATCTGTTTGAGATGCTGGAGGCAAGTGTTTATTTGCAGTATTCAAAATATGAATTGGGTTAGAAGCTTTAAGCTCCAGTTTAAACTGCGTGCAGAAGGAGAATTTCATTACAGTTTCTCATAATTCTCATTCCTTCCACTACTTGTGTGTTGGGATGAGTTCATGAGGCATTGATCTAAAAACAGCTAGACAAGTGCTGTACAGCAGCCATCTGACTCACTGTCATATTCAGAGGAAATGCTGTGTTGTGTTGTGGTGGGAGTCACCTCCATTATTGATACTTGGTTGTGCTGTAATCTTTGTAATCATAGCTCCGGTGCAATAAACGTGACTCTTTGAGCTGGCTGATAGTGGTGGGTGTGTCTCCCTCAGTATTACATTCCATGCCCTCCTGAATGTACTGTAACTGTCTGAACCTGTAGCAGTTCATCTGTCTGAGAAGAATGCAAGGTGTTTTTCACCAGAGGGAAATTTTATGGGGGGGGCTGGCTTTTCTGTTGCCGCCGCATATGAGCTTATAAATGGTGGTAGCTCCAACCTGGTGCCACTAGAAGGATTCTGCGCGCTCAGCCTCTGCAAGTGCTTTGGCTCCAAGCTCCCTGTCAAGGATGGAGGCGAGGTAGATGCCGTTCTTTGTGAACTGACTGACCGTAGTGCTATCATGCAAAGCAATCTGGTCTACCGTGGTAGTGTGTCCTCTGTGAGCAACAGCACACTGACCAGCCTGGGCTCAGCTGAAAACCTGCTCTCCGGGGCGCAGGAGCCTTTCTCCAGCACCCCGCTCTATCTCAACAACAACTCTGTGTACGGACCCAGGTGAGGTCACAGCTCCTGTGGAGGATTACCTCACTGCAGGACCATTTTTCATTAATGAAACAGTTATCATTGTCATTCTGTTATGTCATTTGAATCTAATTACAAAAATATAGAAAAAAGAATGTATGTAGTTTTATAACTGGTCAGATCTGTACTTCTTTTGATGCCAGACAGTTAAATCGCAACTTTTGGTCAAATTCAAACTATATAATGTTCAACATACAAACACAAAGTTTGGATTGGTATTTTTTAATCTACAATTTCAGCAGAATTTCTCGACTCAGAGCAAGATATTTGCTTTTGAGGTATATGCCCTAATACAGCTCTCTAAGAAATGCTACAGTTGTGGCTTGACTTGAGTATTCTCTCTCCCCCTTATAACTCTAGACTTGAAATGCTGCAGCAAATCGCAAACAGAGTCCAGCGAGACTGTGTGGCTGGAGAGGACAAGCTGGCCTTAGCACGAACGTCTTTGCAGTCTGTAAGTCCAAGGACAAAAGAAGCATCTCATTCTTTTTCTCTGCCTAGATAATGAGCTGACAGAGTGTGTCTATCCCCCAGGATGCAAAGAGGTTAGAATCTGGGATCCAGTTCCAGAACGAGGCCGAGATTGCCGGATACCTGCTGGAATGTGAGAACCTGCTGAGACAACAAGTGGTGGACATCCAGATTCTACTGGATGGGAAGTTTTATTTGGCTGATCAGCTTGTTCAAAGGTTAGAAAGCTCTAGAAAATCCCTGGAGTTCACTACTTAGATCAAACCTATAACCAAATTTGTGGATCCCTTAGTAGTTGTCTGGTATGTGGGTATAAAATAATTTAATAAAATCACCTGCTCTGTAACTTTTAATTTTAAAGAACAACTGTCTCCAATCGAAAAAGTTACATTTTTATCATTTAAAACATATTTTGTAATTTCTTATTACTGATGAATTATTCAGTGAAAATATTCTGATATCTGCTTTATTATATTTATTCACTGTTTATGGTATTTTTAAATCTCAGAAATGACAGATAAGGGTTTCTAGACAGCATGTATTAATGATGGGTTCTAACTGAGCTGATTTCTCATGCCTCAGGGTATCCAGGCTCCGTGACGACCTGCTTGCGCTCAGGGCAGAATGTTCATCGGTGTACAGCAAGGGGCGCACGCTGACCACAGAACAGACCAAGATCATGATCTCTGGAATCACCCAGACTTTGAACTCGGGCTTCTCTCAGGGCCTGAACGCCGGCCTGAGTCCGGCTCTCACGCCTGGAACACTGGTCACTCCAGGGTCCGCTCTGTCCTCCAGCCTCGCTCCATCTTTAACCCCAGCCATGACCCCAGCCATGACCCCCGGCCTGCAGCCCACCTTTGTAGGTGGAGGAGACATGGAAACAGGGGTCCTCCAGCATCTGAAACAGATGCAAATCCGCAAACCTATGCTTAAGTCATCGCTCGTAGATCCCAACCTGTCTGAAGAAGAGGTCAATTTGAGGTTTGTGCAGGACCTCCTTAACTGGGTGGAGGAGATGCAGGTGAGATTGCTGATGGTGAACTTCTCTCCTGCTGTTGAAAATGCTATGAAAGTGTAATTTGCAATGAACAAAATGCTATGCCTTCAAGGTTCAGCTTGATCGAGGAGAATGGGGATCCGATCTACCAAGCGTTGAATCCCATTTAGAAAATCACAGAAACTTTCACAGAGCCATCGAAGACTTCCAGATGAGCATAAAGGAAGCAAAAATTAGTGAGGTAGGGCTTGATGTTGGAATTCACTGAAGCAGTACACTTTAAGTCACAAACATTAGCGAATCGTCTGTACCACTATACCAGCATTGCTTGCACAGAATTTCTAGTTTTAATTGAATTGACAGACATTTAGTTCACAAACCTAATTGAATTGAAGTTTTAAAAAATGTAAGTTGAAAATATATAAAAGTACACACTACAAAAAACAAGTTTCTTTTACCGTATTTAGAGTAAATAGTATAAGTGGGTTCCCTATAGACACTTGCTATCACTTCAGAAATCAACAAAATGTCATTTCACAAAAATACCACCAAACGCTAGTAAACATCATATGACTTTTCAGATTCAGATGACTCCCCCACTGAAACAGAGTTACTCAGAGAAGCTTGCCAACTTAGAGAACCAGTACGGAAGACTACTGGTGAGTGTGTACTATTTATTTATAACAGTCTTATAGAATTCAGTATTTTAGCTTTGCAGTTTCCTCCTAACTCCTATGCTTGTATCTTCAGAACTGCTCCAGAGAGAGGCAGAAGCACCTGGACAGCCTACATGACTTTGTGTCGCGTGCCACCCTGGAATTAATTTGGCTTAATGAGAAAGAGGAAGAGGAGGTGGCCTTCGACTGGAGTGAGCGGAACAGTAACGTCTCCAGGAAGAAAGACTACCATGCAGTGAGTCTACCCACCCATTAAAGCTGCTTCCTGTGTGATTCTTGCTGTATTGTTTTTTAAGCTAAACTTAAAAAGTAGATCAAGCCGTGCTTTTAACTAATAAAGCCGTGCTGATTAACTAATAAAAACTAGGCATGTTATGTACAGGAGATACAGTTCAAGTAGCTTTAGCTGTAAATGACTTTGACCACCCTGGGCTCTGGAGTTACACCACATCGAATTTTCATGTTTCCTTGGAAGATGGTGTTTTCTATGAAAATGGTTTGTATTCAAGCAACTTTAAAGCAAACTCCTGTTTATAATGTTGTCATCAACATTATCTGTTGGTATGGCTTTAAACATTTGTCTTTAGTTGCTACAGCTTTATAAATGGTAGGTATATGAGACTGTGTCGAAAAACAGTATCTGTCTTTTTTTTTCACCCTGCCTTGTCTTCCACAGGAACTAATGAGAGAGCTGGATAAAAAAGAAGGGGTGATCAAGTCAGTGCAGGACCAGGCGGACTGCCTTCTGCAACAGAACCACCCAGCCAGGCTTACCATTGAGGTTTGACATTTGCCTTTACAGCACAGAGCGAGAAACTTACACTGTAGTTCCAGCTGCTATTGTGTTGTGGTTGAATTTTAAAGAGCGCTTGAAATAAGCTTGTTGGGTTAAGCAAATGCTGTTAACGTTTCAAAATATACCATTCATTCTCTGGTCTGTGTATGGAACACACAGTAGCCCATATTGAATTCTTTTTATAATGTGTCTTTATAATCAATATAGAAACATTTGACTATTCAGATTAACCTGTTTCTTCACATTGAGGTTATTGAAGTTATAAGAAGAGTTTGTATGTGGCACAATACAGGACAATCATTAACATATACATTTATCATCAGTCTTAAAAGCTCTGAAAGAAAAACTGTTTGCTTACTAGTTATTGGTACATAACCAAAAACCTGCAAGTCATATTGCATAAGCCATGTATGCATATCCACACGTCAGTGATACAAATTTAATGTTGCCATAATGAGTAACAATCAATAAATTATGCAACACTGTCAGATATCAGGGTTAGAAACTGATAAGCAACACGTGGCTTTAAAACTTCCCCTTTATTCTCACCATTTTTAGGCATATAAGGCAGCCATGCAGACACAATGGAACTGGATCTTACAGCTGTGCTACTGCGTGGAGCAGCATCTCAAAGAGAACATGATTTACTTTGAAGTAGGTTGCAGCCTATATTCTCTGACTCTATGATACTTTTATTGTTTCTGTGATTTACTTCAACATTTGGATTTTTTCTCCACTTACAGTTTTTCAGTGATGCCAAAGAGTCCATGGACTATCTGAAGAGCCTTCAAGACTCCATTAGCAGAAAGTACGGGTGTGACCGTACCAGTGGATTACACAGGCTGGAGGACCTCATTCAGGAGTCCATGGTTAGAAATCTTGTGAAAACGTCACAGTACTTAATGCATCACAAGTTATCATTACTGACATTCCATTAGCAAAGATCTGGGGTCTTACTGGTCTTACGGTGTCACTGCAGGATGAGAAAGAGCAGCTTCTTCAGTACCGCAGCACTGTGGCTGGATTGGTGGGGCGATCAAAGTCCATTGTTCAACTCAAGCCACGAAACCCAGAGACCCCTGTCAGATCCTCCATCCCTGTCAAAGCCATCTGTGAATACCGTCAAATAGAGGTACCCTCTCAAAAATGATTTGTGTACATAAACGAAAACACCCCTGGTCAAATGACATGTGTCGAAGATAAATACAAATCCCGATGTGGGAAAAAAAACAGGCTGTGTAGCATGAAATGTGTACCATGTGTGCCATAACTTTTTCACAGCCAATTCCTTATGTTTTGTTCCCCAATATATTAAATTTAGCAAATAACTGCAGAATGCGTATTCACTGTAGAAAATGTATACTTAAACATTTTAGATACAATATAAATAAAGGCATGCAATTTAAAGCATGCATTAGTTTCTTGCAAATTTCCTGTAAATATTGCAGGGAAATACATGGTCATTTAAAAGCTGTCCTTATCATGAAGCCACAATTAATAGCAAATATAACTGATGTTATCAGATAACCTGATTTCTCTCTTTTCTTGATTATTTTCTCCATAGATCACCATCTACAAAGATGATGAGTGTGTGTTGGCCAATAACTCTCACAGAGCTAAGTGGAAGGTGATCAACCCCTCAGGGAATGAGGCCATGGTGCCTTCTGTCTGTTTCAGTGTGCCTCCGCCCAACAAAGAGGCAATTGACATGGCGAGCAGGTGGGCACATGTTTGGCATTGTTCTTTTGTCATCTTTCAACATCAAAAAAAAAAAAATCAATGCAAATAGTCAGTTAACCTCAACCACTCCCCTGTAGCCGCAGTATTATTTTACATTTCTTTTGAAGTTAATACAACAATGCAGTGTATAAATGTGGTTTGTCTGTCCTCCTATAGTGTATCATATTTTTTGATGTGAATTTTTTTTAATTTTTTTTTTTACTGTTGTTAGGATTGAGCAGCTGTATCAGAATGTTCTAGCACTATGGCATCGCTCCCACGTCAACATGAAGAGTGTAGTGTCTTGGCACTACCTTATGATGGATATCCGCACCATCCGCAAAAGCACCGTTGCCTCTGTATGTATTTCTGCATGAAAATGAACCTAAAATAAATGGTTAGGGAGATAAAAGCATTAGAAAAATGTACCTCAGGGCTGGGAAAGGTACACGTGTCAAGCTCTTATTTCATTTAATAACCATAAGGCAGTGTTTACCCAACAGTGGTAGCATTTATGCCTAATCGTAGCCTGTCTGGACACATTTACTGCTATCCTTTCTCTTTGTGCTCAGTATAATTGCTAAAACTTGCTGGGTCGGGCATTTGTTAACTCCATTGACTGTTCTTTTTAGATTAAGACCATGTTGCCGGGCGAGCACCAGCAGGTCCTGAGCAGCCTGCAGTCTCACTTTGAAGAGTTTCTGGAGGACAGTGAAGAATCGGAGGTGTTCACCGTGGCAGACTGTACTCAGCTGGAGAGAGAGGTGCTGGCCTCGAAAGAGTATTACGAGGAACTGCTGAAGTCTGCAGAGAGAGGCAAGATCACCCAGCTGCCCTTCTTTTCCACACATTAACACAGTGCTGCTGGCTAAACACGTGCCTCATTAAGCCTCTCGGTTAGAAAGTTAATACCTTTTGGAATTATTCTTGATCCGGCCTTGATCTGTGCTATGAGCGCTGGTCACTGTGTTGAGGTGTTCAGTGCTCAAGTGCTGTAGTTATATTGCACTGCCTGGGGCACTTTGTCTTCGTTCGAAATTTTCACTTAGGAGAACATACCTACTCTGGTTAAAGATAAAACAGCTCGAAGCTAATGCTTTTACAGCGCTCAGCCTCGTGTTCATTAAAGTACCTTCCGAGTGTTTCATATGTTTGGATTTAACAGAAACATTGGTTGAGTTTCTAATTGAAAAGTGCACATGCGGTATCGTTTTTAATGAACAATTACTGTGTATTTACTGAATGTGACAAATAAGTTTATGTGATTTTCTCTTATAAAACCATGTAATTTCAAGTTTTGCATGCAATCTTATATTATATCAATCCAGATAAAAATTAATGCCCATTTGTATGATTTAAAAATGTGATATGCAGGTAATTATGCTTTAATAGAAAATATTAAATTTTTGTATTGAGAAACTTTCATTGGCTGTATGCCAGTTTTTAAAGCAGATGCTACATTCTGTTTATAAATGGTTAGGTTAATTTTCAGTCAAGTGTAAACATTTGTTATCTGGCATTTTGGTGACAAACTCAACTCAGCAGATTTGTTCTGTGTTTTGACCTGGATGCCCTCTTGTGGTCAACAGAGGAACATGAGGAATCGGTGTACAACCTCTTTATATCAGAGGTGCGGAACTTCCGAATGCGTGTGGAGGCCCACGAGGAGCAGCTGATCCGGCAGATCCGGACCCCTCTGGACCGAGACGACCTGCAGGCCAGCATGCAGCGCATCACCGAACAGGAGGTATGGCAAGCAGTTATCCTCCACCATGCAGAATTTCTTGTGCAACAGGAGAACTGTACCATTTTCCCCCATTCTTTCTTTCATCATACCTCGTTTAAAACAATGACCACTGCCTGTTCTCTTCCTTATGTGCAGAGGAAAAAGTCTGAATTAGATCGGCTGAAGGAGGACCTTGAGGTGTTGAAAGAGAAATGTGAGGTGTTCCTGAGGCAAGCTGCCAACTCTCCTTCGGTCCCCACTCTGTCCTCAGAGCTCAGTGTCCTCACTCAGAGCATGGCTCAGGTCTATTCCATGTGCTCCATCTACCTGGAGAAGTGAGTGTAACTCTGTACATAACATTGCATAATACTAACATGTAACCTGCACTGTTGACTATGTGCAAAGGATTCAAAGGAGTGTACAAGCTAACAGCATTAGCATTAGCTACTTAAAAATCATTGCACTTTACACATCACTACAGCATCTACAAACCTCTATATATCTAACTATATGTTATCTCTATACATTATCTCTATAGTGTTATAACATCATGGCAAAGGGACTCGGTCTTCATGATGCTCATAGTGGCAAAATGCAATTGTAAAAACTAATGACTGAAAAATAATTAGCAGCTTAAATAATTATGAATTATATTGTCATTATTTAATAGTAGTTGACACTAGCCTAGTCATTAGTTAATTTTGAAGACACAGAGCATAATTAGACCTGTTTTATCGAAATTAAATTGTTAAAGGTGGTTGTTTGTTGTCTGTTTCAACATTTTTTCCCACCACTACTTAACAGTTTCCACAAAGACTGCCATCTCATCGCAATTGTGTTTGGAGTGGCTGTTTGATTTTTAATGTGTTGCTGTCACTCTCAGGTTGAAGGCAGTGAGTTTGGTGGTGAAACACAGCCAGAGTGCAGAGTCTCTGGTCAAACTCTATGAAGCCAAGCTGTGTGAAGAAGACGCAGTGAACGCTGACATCAGGTCTATCGATGCAGTTATGAGCACTCTCAAGGTAAAGGCCTGGCATGTGTTCTCACAGTAGTTTTGTTTATCCGCACCTTTTTTACTAACATCATTAACGAACCTTCCCAGCAATGGCGATCTGAGATTGATGACAGACGAGAGGTTTTCCACGACCTGGAGGATGAGCTGCAGAAAGCAAGAGTCATCAGTGACCGTATGTTCAAAACACACAACGAGAGAGACTTTGACCTTGACTGGCACAAGGAGAAAGCAGAGCAGCTTGGAGAGAGGTGGCGGAACGTCCACTCTCAGATCGAAAACAGGTCAGTCAGACAGTCGGTACAATCAGATCAGATTGGTCAGTTGTAGCGCTGCTTAATTTGTCCGCCATTTGTGTCTCACTTTTATTTACAAACCTCTGATTGTTTTTTGTGCTAATTGTGCATTTACTTCTTTTAGACTTAGAGACCTGGAAGGCATCAGTAAATCTCTGAAGTACTATAAGGACACATACAACAGCCTTGATGAGTGGAGCAAAGAGATGGAGGCCATCCAGCTAAAGACTCAGGAGAACCAACCAGAAGACAGCAAGGCTTTGGCTGAGTTACTCAACCAACAAAAGGTAAGATTTCAATGCATTCCCTCATTTTACACTGTATATCAGAAAATCCACTTCAGATGTTCTGCTCTCAGTCACTGCCTGATGTGAGCTATATCTGTTGCTTCAGGTTCTTGTTGCAGAAATTGAGCGTAAACAGCATAAGATTGATGAATGCCAGAAGTATTCAGAGCAGTATTCAGCCGGTGTAAAGGTAAGTAAAGCTTTCACTAGTTTCTCTGGGAAATAAAGACACTGTAAGTTTAGGGACACTAGTGATATTAACTCCTCATCTGATTCCAGGACTATGAGCTGCAGTTGATGACCTACAGGGCCATGGTGGAGTCTCAGCACAAATCCCCAGTGAAGAGGAGAAGAATGCAGAGCTCATCAGATGCCATCCAACAGGAGGTGGGAGCAAAATAACTAGAACATAATAAACATCTACCCAGGTAGCAATGCTGATACTGCCCGAATCTGCGGCACGTCCAGAGTTTACTTACGAGACTTTTGTAACTATATCTAGTTGTTAAACTAGTGGTTAAGTGTTGGGTGCCAGTGGTGCTTTAAAGATGGGCTAGATGCTTTCAAAGGTGGGCTATTGTCAGCTGGTAGCTGTACGCTTATCAATGATGAATGAATTTTCTTTTCTCATCCAGTTTATGGACCTCCGCACTCGTTACACAGCATTGGTCACTCTGATGACTCAATATGTGAAGTTTGCAAGTGAAACGCTGAAGAGGGCAGAAGAAGACGAGGTAGGACATGCGTGCCATAGCCTTTGTTTTATTAGTTATAATGAATAATTCTAATTATTTAAAGGCACAATCAATGAAACATATTTTTCTGAAAAATTTATCTGACCGACTTAGACATTTTAATTCTTTAGTTTATAAATCATGTTATATTTTTGCATTTTGATTCTTAAATACAATTTCTTATCAATGATTCCCTTGAGACAAAATTTCAGAGAATGACGTGCTGGTACTCTCACGTTGTTGCTCTACAGTCCCTGATTGTGACTTTAATCTATAGTGTATTATTTAATTATTTGTATTATAGGAAGACTTTTACAGGGCTCAGCATTAACAACTGGTGAAGTTAAATGTGCAGTGTTGAAAACCCCCTACCTGCTCGAACTAGCTGACATTTTGATGTGTGATTCAGTAAACAATATACCTTCATTTTCTTCATCAGCTTCTAAATCTAGCCAGTTGCGTTACGTTGTAGTGAGCAAAAGAGTTGTTTAATGTATGAGTGTATATATATACAGTACATATATATATGTGTGTGTGTGTGTGTGTATGTGTGTATGTGTGTGTTTGTATATATGTATAAATATATTAACAATAAACATAAATTGAATCATTATATCTTGTTCTCTTTAGCCTCAGTCCTAGTCCTTGGGCAAGTTAGGGAAAAAGTTAATGTTGAACCCTGCTTTTAATATTTGTGTTGTGATGGTTTCATTGTCCTGCCATGTAATCTTGGCTTGTAGCTTACATTTTTAAATTAAAGCGGATTTGAAAAGGGGCTTTTCGCTGGCTTTTCCACGAGGTGTGGGTATTGGTCACTATTCTGTCCTTGCTGTCAGTCACTTTTTATTTGCCTTTTTAAGACATCTATTGTGCATGTTATTTTGATATTATATACTTTGAGTCATGCCTCACTCTTATGGCATAGAGTGAAATAGCTTGCTCTTTTTTCATTATATGAATCTTTTAAGTGCATTGTTTCTTTACATGCGGGGATGCACTGTATGCACAAGGCAAGGTAAAGGTAAAAAGGAGATGCTGCTTCTATCTTTCCATTAAGGTGTTCATCTTGATACAAAATATTCAGTATTTTGTATTGACAAAGGTGATGGTGTTATCTAAACTAGTACTCAAAAACCTTTCAGTAGGAAGGTGGAGGGGCACTTTTGCGCTTGGTTTGGTAAGTGCGCCAGAACTTTACCTAAATGGAAACCACTTTGGATTCACCTGCACAGGCTTTGGAAGATAATTTTACCTTTAATTACAGAGGAGAGTATCTATGGAACAAACTGAATGTAGGAGCTGGATGGAGAGTATGGAGCTGCAGAAATCATCAAATCAGGAGGAAATCTCCAGGCTGAAACGGCAGGTACTGGAACTGGAGGCCACTTTATCTGACAGGCAACAGCAACTGGATATTCTTGGAGGAGAACTGGACATGCATAAAACGTCTGTTGAAGAGTTAAATATGCAAAAGTCAAAGGCAGAGTATGAAGCGCAGCAATACCGACTTGAGCTAGAGGGTGCTATTAAATGCAGAACTGCCATCGAACACGAGCTAAAGCATTCTCGACAGTTAATTCAACAGTCAGAGGCCAAACAGGTTTCCTTAGAGGAGAGTCTCCGCATGTTAAAGAACAACATCGAGGAGAGCACCCTGGCCCGTAGGAAGCTTGAGGAACACTTGCGTCGCAAGAGCAGCGATGTACAGGACCTAGAGGAGCACAGACGTACGTTGGAACGGGAGCTGAAAGCAAAAGAGGATGCTGAAGTAGAACTCATGAACCAGGTTAGGGCCATGGAAATAGATCTCAGTCAGCAGTCTGAAGCTAGAATGCTCCAGGGAGAGTCACGTGGGGCATTGACAAAGGAAAGTATTCAGAAGTCCTTCTCAAGTAATGTTCATCTTCTCCATTCAGAAGCAGAAGCCCTACAGTACAAGGTGGATGAGCTTATGATGGGCAAAAAGAGAGCAGAAACTGAGATCAAGACTTTAAAATCTGAGCTCAACTCAGTGCTTATACACAAGAATATGGCGGAGGAAAAAGCACAGCGCTTCAAAGAGCTCCTGGACGATGCGAATAACAGGCTGATGAAACTTCAGGTGGAAATAGAATCGGATAGGAACAACAATAGACAGAAATCTGAAGACCTGAGACAGGAAGCCTCTGAACTTCGGAAATCCATCTACATATATCAAGAACAAGTGAAATCTCTCCAACGAGACAAGTCGTCTCTAGAGCAGAGAGTGCTCTTTCATAAAACAGAAGTGGATGGAATGAAGGAACAACTTAAGATCAGTCAAGGGAAGCTCTTACAGCGGAGCACCAGTGAGCAAGAAAGTTGTCAGAGGTTGAGATGTCTAGAGGAAGAGCTTTCTTCCAAACAGGCTGAAACAGATCAGATGAAATTTAAGATAAATGAATTAACTAGAATAAATCAGCTGTTGGAAGGTGATATCAGGCATCTTACGGTAAGTATTGAGTCATTCCAGCAAGAAAAATCCCTATCTGAGCAAAAGATAAAAGCACTGAAAAACGAGACAGAGAGCCTTAATGAGCAGCTGCTGAAAAGCAAAGAAGAGTTGAGCATTAAGGCAAGAAGTGAAAAGGACATGCAGTTAAAGATGAAAAACTTAGAATTGGAGCTCCAGAAAAGTGACTTGCAAGTCACACAGTTTACAAAGAAAGTAGAAGAACTAAGAAGAGTCCAAATGGATAATGAACGCTCCACAAAGAATCTGAATGCTGAGCTTGATAAAGTTAACATGGAAATTGGCAGCAAAGATCAGCAAATCAACATTTTCAAGACACAGGTGGAGAGCACTAAATCTCAGCTGAAAATAATCGAGGAGGAACTAATCAGTAAGACTCAAATAGCCCATGAGCTTCAAATTAAATTGCGAGACCACAACGAGGAGGCGAAAAAGACGTCTGAGCTTCAGCAGAAGGTTAAATCCCTCGTAACAAATGTGACCAACTATGAAAAAGAAATCAGGAACTTAAAAGCAGAGATCACTTCCATATCCATGGAGAAGAATCTAGCTAATCAGAAGGTTCAGGAGCACAAAATGGAGATTAACAATCTGAATATGACATTACAGAAAGAATCATCGGAGGGTAAGAAAAACATGGCAAAGCTGAGAGAACTTGAGAATGAGCTTTTAAAATGCAAGCAGACCGTAAGCAGAATGAGCGGAAGCTCTGAAAAGGCTACAGTGAACCTTAAACAGGACATTTCTACTCTTCAGAGGGAAAAGCAAGCTGCTGACCAGAAGTTACAAACTTTGAAGAGAGAATTTGATGAGATTAATTCCACTCTCAAGAAGACGAAGGACGAGTTGCTCAGAGTGACTCAAGAAGGAAAAATCAAGGAGTCCAGACTCAAAGAAGTGGAGGCAGAGCTACAGGACAATAAGTTGACCTTCAAAGAAATCAGTTCCAGTTCTGATAAATACACAATAAACCTACAACAGGAATGCTCTAAACTTCTCAAAGAAAAAGGCGCAGCAGAAGTAAAAGGCACAACTTTGGCAGCTGAAATTTCTCAGCTGAATGTGAAGTTGCAGCAAACCCAAGAAGAACTAGAGCAGAAGCAGAAGGACACAGCAGCTGCTATACTGAGATCACAAATGTTGGAGGACCAGTTGGAGAACTGCAAGAGAATGCTTGAGGACCTTAAAGGTAAACTTGAACTGCAAAAGAAAGGTTATGAGACTCAGCTACAGTTAGTGCAGAACGAGATGGAGCAAAAGCTGTCTTTGCAGGAATCACGGATGAAACTAGACTATGACAGAAAGGAGCGCTCACATAGTGCTGAATCAATTGAGCGAGACAACAAGAACCTCTCGCAAGAAATTAAGAAGTTGAATTTCGACACCATGAAAGCAAAACAAGAGTCTCAGCAACAGATGGACAGCCTACGGGCTAAATGGGAGCAATCTGAGAAGCAGAAAGGGGGGTTGGAGCTTGAACTGCTAAAAGCAAAGTCTAAGATTACAGAGCTAGAAACTGAAAAAATCAAGGCAAAATCCAGTATTTCCCAGATGGACAGTGTCCATAAAGAGAGCTTGAAAGAAACAACGAGATTGAAACAGATGTTGACAGAGGTGGAACAGAAATTCGAGGTTGTGGAAAAGCAATCCAAATCGTTCAAAGAACAGATCGCTTCATACATCAAAGAAGTTAAGTTTTTACAGGAGAAGAATTTGAAGCTTGAAGTGACTGTCAGTTCCTTAAACAAGCAACTGACAGAAACAGACACTGTCCATCACCAGTGTTCCAAAGATAGTGAGCTTGCAAAGCTGAAGACCGAGTTGATTTTGACGCAGAAAATCGTGTCATCTTATGAGGAGGCAAAGCGCAATCTGGAGGAGGAACTTAAGAAAATGAAAGAGACCTCTGAGGTATAACCATTCTTTTCATATGAATCGTGTTTTCTCATATGAATCGTGTTTTTGATAGCCGTTATATTTATGTACGAAGTACAAGTAAATTTACAAAGGATTAGTTTGGTAAAAAGAAAATTACACAGCTGTTTCACTTACCCCGGATGTACAGTAACTGTTCAGCCAAGACATGTTTCGTGCCAAGATTTTGCTTCTTTAGTTTAGTGATGGAGCTGCTTTACTTTACTCTACATTAACCTCAGAGATCTACTTCTAAAATAAAGAGGCAAAATGTGTACACCAAACACATCTTGGCTGATCAGCTACATCTTGGGTAGTGGAAAACTGTATATTCGCTGCTGTCATCTTATAGTCTATATATAGTCTTCATACCTGCAAGAATGTTCAGTACCTAATTGTATCAATCAATCTCATGCTTACAGATTGCTACTCAGGAGAAAGATAAAGTGCTGGAGGAGTTCACCCCCAGCTATAAAAATGTACTCGGACACACATCTTCAAGCGGGAAAACCTCACTTTCTGACAAAGGAAAGTCTGGGAAAAGTTCGTCTGTGACATTTAATGTCATCAGCGTCGATTCATCCAATGGTCTCGCTACAGATTCTTCAAAGACAGGTGTACAACGTGAATCAAGTTCTCAGAAGCTTCAGGGTCTTAGGGGACATATCAGCATTAAAAAGCTGATCAAAACCAAAATAATAACCCAAGAAACTGCTTTGAAGTTACAGTCAGGCCTGATGACCATGGAGGAGGTGCAAGGATCTCTAACTCAGTTCAGTGGCAAACCTGCATCAATTGCTGGAATTTACTTAGAGTCCAGCAAGAAAAAGATGTCCTTCATGGAAGCTGCGGAGGCAGGTCTAATGGCGAAAAGCTATGCCATTGAGTTTTTGGAAGCACAGGCTGCCACGGGAGCCATCATTGACCCAATCACTGGTGAAAGCTACACTGCTTTAGTTGCGTTTGAGAAAGGCATTATCAGTGAAGATTTGCGGGACAAAATAACAGAGGCTGACAAAGCAGTCAGTGGTTACCCTCATGGTGGGAAATTACTCTCTGTGTTCCAAGCTATGGAAGAAAGAATTTTAGATAGACACAGAGGGAAGCGGATACTTGAAGCACAGATTGCCACCGGAGGATTGATTCACCCATTAATTGGCATGCGGGTTCCATTGGAGTGTGCCACTGACCAGGGACTCATAAATCAAGCCACCTTTCAGACTCTCTGTGATCCTGTCAGTAACCCAAAGAGCTTCCATAACCCAGAATCAGGACAGAGAGCTTACTATAATGAGCTCCTGAAGACGTGTGTGTATGACGTAAGTGGTGGAGTTTATGTTCTCCCCTTTGGAGACCACCATACTTCCAGTTTCTCTCCAGCCAGCACCCATAGAGTTTCGGTCATTAACAGTGCTAATGGCACAGAGATGTCAACATATGAGGCTCACAAGGCCAGGCTCATAGACATGAGAACCTACCTGTTTCTCTCCCAACAGGAGAGTGATTGGCAGGAGACAACTGCCATGGACTCAGGTGGAAATCCAATGCATATTTTGATTGACCGGAAGAGTGGACGACAGTTTTGCATTGAAAGTGCTCTAAGGCAGAATATCCTTCAAGCAAGCGAACTCCACAGCTACCGTAGTGGTGAGCTGAGCATCTGGGAGCTTGCAGATCTTCTGATTTCTCGTAAGGTTGTCTTCAAAGTAGCAGGCAGCCCTATTGCAGGACTGTGGGACATAGTTTTAAAGAAAAGGCTCTCTGTTCTTAAAGGATTCCACCAAAACCTTGTGGACAGACTAACTGCATCGAAGTTTCTGGAAGCTCAAGCGTGCACTGGAGGTATCTGTGACCCAGCATCTGGAGAAAGAGTCCAGATCGCAGAGGCTCTCCAAAAAGGTCTCCTGGATGAAAGTTTTGCTCGACATCTTCAGCGATATGAGCAAGCCTACTATGGTGTCGTTCACCCACAGACAGGAAGGACGTTGACAGTGGCTCAGGCAATGCATGAGAATTTGTTCCCTAAGGATGTTGGACTTCGGTGCCTTGAGTATCAGGTTTTGACTGGAGGTCTGATAGACCCAGAGAGCCACGACAGAATCTCAGTGGAGGAAGCAAACCAAAAGGGCCTTATTGACAAAGCTACAGCTGCACAGTTGAAAGATGTCCACTCACCTCTCAAAAGTATCACCTGCCCAAAGACAAAGCGAAAAATGTCCTACAGAGAAGCTCTGGAAAAAGGTGTCTCTGACAGTCATACTGGACTCCTGTTGCTTGATGCTACAAAGCCTCATTATACTGCGGCAACGTCGTCTTTCCAGTACATTTGGACCTATCGGCATTTCTAATGTTGTTATTATACGTCTGAAAGATAGGGGACAGAATCTTATTGCCTAGCATTTTTGAGAAAGTTGAAGGATTACCTCAACAAAAAATGTTGGAAAATACCATTGAGTGGGAGTGGGGACTAATTAGTATTAATCAAATGACATCATAGAAATTCATGGCTACTAACTTTCCTTCAGTTTCAGTCACATTAGTATGTTGGGATGAGCTACTCCTTTATTATAGATAGGAGTGGACAATTTATGTGACAGAATGTTTCTAATTTTCTGTAAGTATCAAAACGTACCCTGATCATATATATCTATGTGCTAAATTTACCTGTAAAATGTATGTACATGTGTATCAGTATAGCGTGTTTTAATCTAAATGTCATCAGGCACACTCATCTTCTATTTACTCTCATTGTCCATTTTATCAGCTTCACTTACCATACAGATGCACTCTGCACTTTAGAATTATATACTATTATCCCTCTGTTTCTCTGCATCGTTTGTTTGCTTTTTTCATCCCATTCATCCATGATCAGCACCCCCACAGGACCACCAGTGAGCAGTAGAGGCATTTTGAGAGCTCTTACACACATGTTTTGTCAAGCTTGCCTATATTTTCATGAAAAAGCCAAAATGTTCCCAAACATCTGCTTTTAAAATATTATCAGAAGAACTGGCATCAAGAACTGTCGTCATCAGAGGAACTGTCATCAATAACTCACCTATATGGTGAACCAACAGGTTACACTATCTAATAAAGTGTAAAAATGTCTGTGCCATGTCATTGACTTTGCTGTGCTGAGAATGATTTTCTACCAAATGATACCTGCTATTGGTCCTGTGGGGGTCCTGACTATTGATAAATGGGTAAATGGAGCTGACAAATGATGCACAGACTGAATAGTGTGTGATTTTAAACCACACAGTGCACCTGTATCATCAGTGCAGCTGACAAAATGGATGAGTGTGGATACAAGGTAGGTGTACCCAATGGTTTGTCAGTGTATGTGATCCTCGTTTTATCCTCTCTCTGGCTTGATGTGTGCCTACTACACAAACTCACATAGTCATGGAGCTCAATTCCATTATATTGCACTTCTCAAGCTACTGAACTAAATGGCATCGAGGCACGCTTGCCCCGGAAATCAAAACATTGTGGCATTTGGTTTGCTTTTGTAATTCACTCCAAAATGTTTTTTTTTTCCTGTGAAATTCAGAAATCTGTTGAAGAGGAGAAGAAAGAGCATGTCAGTAAAGTTAACAAGTTGTTGAACTGGATGTCCAGTATGAAAACAAACCAGAACAAAGATGGAAAGGCTTTAGCTGATGAAAAAGCCAACACTGAGAGCAGTAATAAGCATCAGGTAAAACATTCTGAATTACTCATTTTTCATTCTACTAATTGCATTTTCGAGAATTTTGCAGGTCCTCGAGAAATGTCGGGACCAACGTCAACAAGCAACATCTCAGAACAGTTGCAAATTGTTGCAAATACTTTAAAAGATGTATGTACAATGTCTGGAATAAAGGATTTTACTTTGTATACTGTGTATGTTTTTAAGCATTGTTTATTGGGTTTATTTTCGTTGTGTATATTGTACTATACTATGTATTTTCTGCTGTACCCAGTGTTACACTTTACTCTTCAAGTGGAAGAGAAAATGTGCACTGAAAGTTTCACAAGCACATAAATCAAGCAGACAGACATATAATAAACAGTGTTAAATAACAGAGCAACACAGGATGCTGGTCTCCTAAGTGTGTGTTGTGTAGAGACTCTAGAAAGGGTCCAGCCTAAACATTTTAACAGAAATTACAAATAACTTTTCAAAATAATTTTTCCAGTCATTAGACAGCTGAATGAAAAGGAGCTGGCAGTTTGTGTCCTGTTCTGTTCGCATGAACACTGAAGATGTCAATGAAAGTTACAATATGAATCAGTGAGAACGGTTTACCTTTCAAACAAACGGGCGCTTCGAAAATCCATGTGTCCGTGGAGAAGCGTTTCACTTCATTTAAGTATATACTCAAATTTACTGCCACATGATCTCTCTTTGATTTGGTTTCCATGCTGTCCACATTCAATTAAAGAGCAACCAAAGCTCAGTCAGTTACAGCAAACCTATTAATCTGGTTATTAATCTAGTTATCTAACTATTCATCTTTTGGGTCCTTCTAAAGATCCTCTCTCTGACCAAAGCTGCTGTGTTGAACAAGGCTCATGACCTTAAAATTATAATGCATGTGACACACCCTGCCAGCTGTAAAAAATCATAAAGTGTCCAGTGATCTTATCAATAAAATAAAACAAAATATAGATGTTCAAATTGTTGATATAAATAAATATAATCCCACATCCTCAAGAGAGGGCACGCTTCTGCGCAATTTACATTTGCTTTATATTCACTGAATTTAGCATCTTTTAAACAATTATGTGGCCTAAGCAAAAGTTATGTCATATTTATGTATTTATTTTGCGTGTTAAATTCAGCATAGGAATAAAAATTGTGCACTAAAAGTGTGTTTACCGCAGACTTCACTTCAAAACTTGATCCAGATCATTATCAGCATACATTAAATTGATTCCTGTAGTAGTGTGGGAGATCTGTTCAATGTATTTTACTTCTTGGGGGAAAAAAAAACGCACTCCCATGTACCATTCATAATCATAATGATGATACTTTACACTGTAATGTGCAGTGATGTTTTAGCAGGCTATGTGTAGTACAATACAGATAAGTACAGTGAAGCACTTTTCCTGATAGCATTTTCTATCACTCTAGGTACCAATGGAGGAAGTACTGACAAAGAAAGAGCAAATTGCAGAGGCACTGAGAAGCACGCAGCTGATGTTAACCAAGCACAGTGACAAGTATGTTGTTTTTTTTTAACATACGTAGCACACAACAGTTGTTCAGTTTGTTTGTTGTCATTTTCAGGCACTGACTTTCTTCACAAGCCTGATAAACAAGCGTTTGTGCTCTTTCTGTTAGGATGAGTGAGGAGGAAAAAGATGAAATGAAAGAACAGCTAAAATCTCTCCACCAGGCCTACAGTGAACTCTCTCAGCAGACTGGAGACCAGACGCCCTCTACTGAACAGGTGTGGTAAATGAACGGTTTCTGCCTGTTAGTGTGTGTTTACATTCACACACTCACTGCATGGCTCCGCCGTGTCCAGCATGATACTGTCATTGAAATTACATCACATTCAGACTAACCACTCAAACTTATCCTTTCAAGTGCTAGATCAGCATTGTTGATGTAGGTTTAAGGAGGATTCCTTCATACTTATGGTACATGGTAAACTGAGTATGCTGTAAACATTGCATAGCATGAGTCTTTAATGCCACCTGGCCTAATTCTAACTTCACAACAAACCCCAGGACCTCTTTCCTAACAGGTTTTTTGAGATACCGCAGCAATGCTCAGTGTGTTGTCTCTAACCAGCTGTGTTGTTTTTCGCAAATTACTGAAAGTTGTGTTCACAGATGCATGACAGCTTTTAGTTCCACTTTACTTGCTGCTGAAATTCTGACTTGCACTCATGAAAATGTTACACTCCATTGACTTGTTTAATGGGTGAGTACATGTTTAATATTACTTGAATAAGATATAGATCTGTGAACTAATTGACTTATTATTTGCTTTTGACCTGCTATTTGCAGTAGGCATTTTCATGATGAAGGATTCTTATATTGCAGGAGTTCCAGGTCATTGAAGGAATTCTAGATGTGGAAAGTGCATCAATCCTGTCTGTGTGTCGCTCAGTACAGAATGGCCTCATCGACCAAAGCACTGGGCTCAGTCTCCTAGAGGCCCAGCTTATAACGTCTGAACTCATTTTGCCTGAATTCCGCATGTGTCTGGACTTGGAGGACGCATTCAAGCACGGCCTTGTTGATGAGCCTATGTATGAACAACTGCAAGACTTGGATGGAGCCAATAAATGCATTCAGGGGCCATTTTATGCCTCGGAGCCCTTGCCAGTGGTAGCAGCGGTAACAGATGGGGCTATTTCAGAGCGTCAGGCCATAAAGATCATTGAGATTCAGTTAGCCACTGGTGGCTTACGAGTGACCTACACTAGAGATTGCTTAAGTTTAGAGAGGGCCTTCCAGTTTGGCCTAATTCCACACTCTCTCTATATTCAGACATTGCAAAGGCAGAATACATGGAAGGATTTGATTGACCCCAACACAGCTGAAAAAGTCTCTCTGATCCAGCTCATGCAGAGAAGCATTGTGCACGAGGAGACGGGACTCCGTGTGCTGCCGGTGAAGCCTGGAAAAGAAGGGACCATATCTGTGGCATCAGGGAGAGAGATCAGTATCCTGAGGGCCATGCATGAAGGTCTAATAGATCGAGAGACCATGCTCAGGTTGCTCAGTGCTCAGCTGTTCGCAGGAGGCATAGTCGACCCGAAAACAAACCGCAAGCTAACAGTTGAAGAGGCTCTGTCTGAGGGCTTTATTGATCAGGACACTGCCAGTGGAATTCTGAGCCATCAAAGCAAAAATGGTGGCATTGTGAACCCCCATAATGGGGCTAGACTGACAGTTGATGAAGCCGTGCAGTGTGACTTAATGAGCTCCAGAAGCGCTCTGTTAATTCTGGAGAAGCAAAAGTGTTTTATGGGCCTTCTCTGGCCTCACTCTGGAGAAATCCTCACTGTCTCTTCATCACTACAGCATGAAATCGTCACTGACAAACTGGCATCTGAACTTTTGTGCCACCGTCATAAGATAGCAGCACTTTACATACCAGAAAGCTCTGAGGTCGTTGATATAGACTCTGCTGCACAGGATGGTCTGATCGACACTCGCACAAAAGAGTTGTTGAAGACATTAGAGATACCAGATACGTTTCCTGATGTAGAAGAACTTAATGACAGGTTTTCGACTTGGCTGGTTATGCGTGAGGTTCAACTCGAAGGCTCTGAAAGGTCAAGTGATGGAATGGAAACTGAAGACAAAAACATACATGCTCCATCCTCCTCTGAGTCAAAGCAGTTATTTATCTCCTATTTAATGATGAATAGCTACATGGAGCCGACATCTGTTCGAAGGCTTTTAATCTTTGATAAGCAGTTAAATAAAATGGCTAAAGTACTGGTAGAAATGTCAGAATTAGAATCAGAAAACGTTATTGATCCCAGAAGAATTGAAAGGAATGAGCCTTCACATGTTAATATCTGTTATTCCTCTGCAGATGAGGACATTAGTGAGGATTGTCATCAGTTTCATATTACACACACCAGGGATTTGGAAATTTTGCATATTGAGGATCCGCTTGTGAGTAATTCTGAAGAAAATGATTCAGAAGTCTCTATGGAAGGTGCTGATGGAAATGATTGTATGAAATCCTTAACTACTGGAACTGACGATCTCATCTCAGTTTCAAAAGAAAAATTCAGTACCTCCTCAAACAGTAGTTCACAAAAGACATTATTAACTGAGATTGAAACAAATCAGAGTGCTCTTTGGGATGCATCCTCTGAGGAGTACACACTTGACTCTGTCAGTACATTAACTCAGTCCTCTATAGAAATGCAGATCCATTTACCTTTAGATACACATGATTTGTCTCTGGATGAGGACAGTCCTCAAGATGTGATGAAGTTTCACATTATGCCCACAAGTCATTTAGAAACCATACATGTTGACAAGCCCCTAGAAAGATTTCTAGAAGAGAGAAGTTTAGAAATCTCTGTAGAGAGGACCGTTGGAAATGTAGAATGTATGAAATCTTTACCCAGGGCATCTGACAGGGAACTCTCATCAGGAGAAATACTTCAAATTGCCTCGGATAGTTGTTCACCCGAGGCTTCAGTTGCTAATATTACAACACATCATAGCATCTCTGAGGTAACTACCCTTGTAGATGAATTTCCTAAAAATCTCACCGATGTCACTGCCCAGACAGCTGAGACAACAGATTCACATGATGAGTTTCATATTGTGCACACTGGTGATTTAGAAATCACACTTAATCGTACACCATTAGCTAGAAATCCAGAGGAGCGCTGTGGAGCTGAAGACTGTGGGAACAGGCAAACTTCAGGTTCAGTAGAAATGTTTAACATTTCCTCCGATAGTTCAGTTAATTCAGTTACAAATCAGAGTGTCCCTACGGAAACTACACTTTTAAATGTACCCTGTAAGCGCCCCATTGATTACACTGCCAGTACATTTGCTCAGACTTCTATAGGAATGCAGATTTCACATTTAGATTTGCATGATTTGTCTCCGGAGGAGGATGAGAATGAAGATCATTTTACTTATATAAGTGATTTTGAACTCATGCACACTTATAAGCCCCTAGCAAGAATTCCTGAAGAGAGTAGTTTAGAGATCTCAATAGATGGTGCCGATGGTAGTGAAGATAATATGAAATATTTAACTCAGACAGTATCAGACAGTCTGACCTCATGTTCAGACAGTGGTACAGATACGGCTGTAAATGACTCTGTCGGTACATCGGCTCTGCCTTCGAAAGGATTACAGATTTTGCATTCAGATTTGAATGATTCATCGCTGGAGGACGAAGTGAATGAGTTTCATGTTATGCACGAAAGTGATTTAGAAATCATGCATAATGGTGATCCTCTTTCAAGAATTTCACAAGAGAGTGCTTTAGCAACATCTAGAGAGAGTACTGATGGAAACAAAGATTGCACAGAGTCTATTACTGTTGGATCCGAAAGGTTCATCTTGGATGCCTCGACCAACCACTCACACAAGGCTTCAGCTGCTGAGATGAGTCCAAATCAGGGTGCCTCAGAGGAAACTACACTTTCAGATGCATCCTCTAGGTACCACACAAATGATACAATCAGTACATTTCCTCTGCCTTCTGTTGAGATGCAGATTAAATTAAACACTGGATCTGAACATCTCATTTCAAGTCCAGGAGAAATATGTAGTACATCCTCAGATAATGATTCACATAAGGCCTCAGTTACCTACATTAAAACAAATCCAAGTGTACAAGAGGAGACTACATTTACAGATGCCTTCTATAAGTACCAACCAAATGGAAACACCCAACAATCTGAAGGAATGCTGACCTCACACAGATTGTTTTCTGAAACAGCCTTGCTTCCAAAGAACCAAGAACAGAGAAAGTGTGATCACACAGAAAGTGTATGCCCAGCAGAAGATGAAGACCACATAGAATGTTCTGTACTGTCCACAAAAGTAAATGAAAATGTAGAGACGACCCGTGAATACCCACAGTGCGAAAGCATGTGGGATGACAAGATAGAGAGAGCCCATGCAGTTCATCTCCTAAGGGCCCAAGTAGAAGAAGGAGGTGTTTTAGATGTCACATCTGGAAAGCGATATGACCTCAATGCTGCTCTTGATAAAGGCCTCATAGATGAGGAGACCGTGTTAGAGGTGCTCGCTCTACAACTTCCACAGGAAGATGTCATAGAACATAAGACAGCCACAATGTCGGTACTACAACAAGCTGTACAGCAAGGCTCCATATCCTCTCAGGTGGCCTTGCAGATCATGGTGCAGCAGAAACTGCAGGAGGACTTGTTTGCCTCAACTTCAGAATCAGTTCTAATAGCGGCTAATAGTGATCCAGAGGAGAAGTGTATTCTTAGTGTCACTAATACCCATGGCCTTGGTATCCAGGTAGATGAGGAGACTGGGGATGTACAACAACAAGAGCCTGACAAAAATGTAGACATTCCTGCGCTTGCCCTCACTGATAAGCAGTTCAGCGAAGAAAGACCAAGTTCAGAAAATGAAGTGGAAAGAACCAAGGATCCCACTCCTCCGCCAACAAACACAGCACAAAAAGTCAGTAATCTGAACTCATCGGACATCTTAAAGACCCCTCCTGAGATTTCATCCTCAGACACTGATCCAGGGAGAGAGAATGTAATTGATCAAAGTGCCCTTGCTCGTGATCTGAAGAATGTGGGGTTTGAAAATAGAAATTCTGCAATTTTGGTAAATATGGCACGAAAAGAAAATGAAATGGATGCCGTTTCTTTAAGCATGGCCACTGATACATTGAATGAAGCTCCTTTAGAGAGTTTTGTGCATGTTGAACACAATGAGACAGCAGTGAACCAGACGGTAAGCCCTGTTCAGAGTGACTCCGGTGTTTCCTGCTCATCACAAAGTGATATCTACTTAGATGAAAGGAAGGCGGACAATTGGCAGACCTTGAGTCAGTGGCTTAGTGTATCACAACAGGTGCCAAGTACATCCACCAGCGATGGACATTCATTGAATTTAAATACCGTGCTTTCAGGGCATGAAGATATCAGTACAGCACTGGAACAACCAACAAGTTTAGAGAAAATAAACTCAAATCAAAAGGTGCAACATCAGGATCAGAAAGTATCATCTTACTCTGAAGTTTCTTTTGAAGACAGTCAAACAAAGATGAACAAGAAAGATTCTGGCCAATGTACCATTACAGAGGGCAGCATGAGCATGGAAAGACCTGAGCATGAAGGCAGGTCAGAAGCGGTTAAAAGCTGTGAGCTGCTGGAAGCAGCAAAGTGTGAATTCAATGATGCTGAAACCAGTATTGAAAATAACACATGGAATGATGTTAAATGTATAGACTTGGTACAAGGTATTTCCAGGAATGCTACAAAACGTATACCACCCTCGATGTTAGTGCCAGATGTAAATGAAAACAACGCTGAGAATGAAGATGCCAATAACACACAGCGAATAGTGACACAAGGCAGGTTGCCTACCCAGTCTACCTCCCAGGCCACAGAGAAAACTGCTACAGCTCCCGTTCACTCCTGGAGTCCCAAGTCAGACTCGTCTGGGTCCAATAATAGTGGACATGAAATTGCAGGCTCACAGATCGTGTCAGATAAAAATCCACAGTCAGCATCACCCCCGGCACACTATGAAGCAGAACAGTTGTCAAAGCCTGCAGCCATTATGGTACCGAATTCATCTGACACAATCCAGCTTCATTTAAATACACCTAAAAACACAGACAGTCCTGGACAGCCATGCAGCAGAGATGTTTTGTGCACTAACCCTTCAGAGACACAGGATTTGAAGGAAATTCCACCAGTATTAAACCTTAATAGCGACATTGGCACCAATTTCAGTGAAGTGCCCAAGACTCAAATGGAAGCTGCTAATGTGAATGAAATTAAGAGAACAGAAAGCCAAGCCACTGACGACACGGTTAAGCTCTTCCAGCATATCTCGCTGTCTGCCACCACACAAGGTAGCTTAAAAGAAAGTAATGACCCTCAAGGTCTTGGTGAAAGCACAGATCCAGATTTGCTTCTAGACTTTAAAAAGCATGAGACACTTAACCTTCGGAAGTGTCCACCTAATGAGTGTCCTGATCATGAACAAAGGCTTCCAACTCATCCAGTGCAAACACAATCACAGCCCCTGGATGCTATTCAGGAAATTTCTGCGTGCAATGACCCAACAGTGCTGAAAACTATTTTTGGGAACCAAAGTGGTCTCCTTGGAGATGAAGGTGTACATGCAGAATGTGGAGAATATGAGATTGTGGCCTCAGTTGCTACAAGTGAGGACCGTAAAGATGTTGTCTTTCCGTCCCATTTCCGTCCCTCTGAGGAGGAAGTCCCAACCACAGAGGAAGCGGAGGTCAAAGTTGGACCCAGAGTAAGTCATATTTCAGCTTGAAGTTAATTTACGAATAGACTACATATAGTAGTAGTTATGTATGTAGTCATTTGTTAGTAATACATATCATTTAGGCCTTTCCTTAACTTATTTTAGCTTATCCTTAACAGTAATAGAAACAATTTCAATTAATTATTTAATAGTTGTTTAGCTTCTCCAGCTATTAAAAGTACAAGGCTAAAGTGGGCAAAATGACTTATTAATTTTACCTAATAGTAGCTTGTGCTGATATGAAATCATAATTTGTTCTTTTCCTCATACAACGCTTATAGGTGCATTTCTAGCTTCATATGGGAAAATATGAAGCTAGAAATGCACCTTCTGTAAACATACAGCATGGACCCTCAAGTTCTTGAGGGACAGCACAGTTAGATAGTTCCCTTCTCATGTACACTCACTAAAGTGCCAAACTGTGCTGGACGCTGGACCACCAGGCCAGGAGTTGAGAATCCCTGGGCTACATGCTAATAACACTTAGCATTAGCTACCTAACTAAAAATGCAATACACGACTTTTAAATGCAAAACCTCTCAGCAATACAAGACAATTATCTGTTTTACTGTATTTGGGTGTCAAAACAGAAAAGTGTCTTCCTTGTGCCTTCTATTACAATATTTGTGATCCTTTCAGAACTGTGCATTCAGGCAATAATGCAAAAACTGAGCCCTGTCATCTATAACTAAGACAGCATCAATATGGTTCTTTCTCAGAAATATTCCACTCAGACTTTTTTGGAGTGCACTGGCAAACTCCAGGACCACTTTGATGCTCTTGAGGATATCAGGAGCGATTTGTTGTCACAGGGTGTTTTGTCTACCGATATTGAGGATTTACCCTGTCAGCTGGAAGGCGCTCAGGTTTGTTCATTTTTGCACTGGTGTCCTTCTTTTCAAGCTTGAGATGCTTTTAGCGAAGTTTCCTTAGACTTTCTTTATCTGCTCTGGTACTTGGGCATATCTTCTTCTGTCTTCTTCTGTCAGTCTTCCTATTTTGACTAAACCCACACATTTCATTTCTAGTCTTTGGAGGCACAGCTTGCAGCTTTTCCAGGCATTTTAACCCCAGATCTGAAGGTAGCTGAGCAGCTTCTAAACTCTGCTGATGAACTCATCCACATGCAAATCTACCAAGATCTGGCTACAGTCTTTGTAGATTTGCAAAGCACTTTCACAGATGTTTGCCAGTTATCAGCTGAGAGAAGTAATTCAGTTCTCCAGGCCATAGACAATGCGAAGGTCAGTGTCTGAGAAAGTTGACTGTGTCCCCTCTGAAGAGGGTCTCATAACACTGACAAAACTGAGAGATTTTATTGAAAGCCCATATTTTCCAAACTATATGCATGTGATTCTGTTTTAGGCACATTTGGAGTCCACATATCAAAGTCATCTCAGCTGTCTTGCTAAACTGTCTTCTTGTATTGGAGATAATTATGAGATGGTATGTAACCTTGACATCATGAACACTGATGACCTGAAGACAGTTAAATACAGGATTCAGCAAAATAAGGTACCTCATTTTAAATCCTTCAGATTTATCTGTCAAAGGTAAATGGCATTTTGTCAGTTTACAAGTGGTGCAATGGATCAAAAAAATCACGGATCGGATCAGTTTTTGGATCAGCAAAAAAAAGACGCGACAAATTAAACTTTTCATTTATTTAAGTATTTTTGCCCATTAAAAACATTCCACGCAATTATATAACGATAATATAGGGCATAATTATTTCCTTTAACGTGGACACAATCAAAAACAACTTTAAATTGTAATTTAAGGTATTATTGCTTCTTACTTTGAACATGGAGAATAAAATAAAACTGTCCACATCATCAAAAAAAGAAAGA
>JBBPDB010000146.1:8005695-8029326 GCA_037974465.1 Brachypetersius altus
CTCCACCACCCTTTTCCCATCAATATATTTAACGGAGAAGCCAAAATGCTCCCACACATGTGATTTAAATTATGCTGAAGGGTTCCTCCATGACTATTGCTTGACAGACTGACTACGCGCACCATTCAGCTGAGCTTTTATTTTTCTTTCGGCTCTTCGGATCACATGCGTGCCGAACTGTGGAGAGGGATCCGTTCGGATCACGGATTAACAGTGATCCGTTGCACCACTACAGTTTACCCATATCTGTTATAAGTCAATGTAAACTAAGAACTGAATTCTTAGAATAGTTAAACTTTTGTTTACTAAAAAGATGTGTGTAGTTGTTCGAACATGATACCAAACTGACTGAACTGTGCATATTATGAGATGACTCTTTATTGGCCTCATATAGGACCTGGAGAAGAACCTGTCAGGAACTCGACAGCATCTAGAAGACACAGCTTTTGAAATCCAGAACTTTATATCCGAGCATGCACTGCTCCTCAGTCCAGCTCAGAACAGACAGCTACTGAAATCTCTCAATGCCACTCAGAGGGCCTTTAAGGAGCTGATGGACCGGGTGTTCACTCAGAGACACACACTGGACCTCCATTTGGAGATCCGTGAAGATGAGAGTCAACAGCAGGTCTGGATGACTCTGTGTCCTGCTGGTGTTCAGAAAAATGCATGGACATGTTTTAGATTGGTGTTACATGATACATTTGTTTGATCTGGTTTATTAAGATGACATGTCTTGATTTATGTCTGTTGTGTTTTTTACAAACTGAGGCAGACTGAATGAACAGTGTACTGTTAACAAATGTCCAAATGTCATCTGTCTATCTTTGCATGATTTAACAACAGACCAAGGTCACTTCTTGGTGACAGCCTGAAATCCTATTTTCTAACTACTTTCACCTTTTTTAGGCTTCCCGGAATACTGCTTTCAGGGGACCAAAGACTTACCATATGTATCTTTTGCAAAAGGCTTACACTAACACCACAAGACAACTTTCACCCGTTTCATCTCTTTGGCCCAACTACAAATAGTCTTCTGAATGGCTAGCATGTTTACAGCATACTCTTGTTGTGTTATCTGTGTGTGATCACGAGTGTAGCAGAGAAGTGGGTTCAGTTGAAAGTATGTTCTTGAAAGTATTTTCATTGTAAAAGCTGTGCATTTTGTTTTTGCTAGACTGCCAAGGAGAAGCAGAAAGACTTTGTAGCCAAGTTGCAGGAGCTGTGTGATGACCTAACACTGACAGAGAATCGTCTCATTGGCCACCAACAACAAGCTGTCAAGGCAAAAAGCGTGGGAGACCTCCAACAGTACCAGCAAGAGCACCAGGTACATTCGGTTGTGCCAGCATTATTGTCTGCTACTGAAAAGCAGCATCATGTTTTTTATTGGCGCTTATCAGTGATCAACTTGTTTATCTGTGGAATCTTTTATTGACAAGTTTGGATTGTAGTAAAACATGTTCGGTGTCCTTGATCAGGCATTGCAGAAAGACATCCAGGCCAATGCAAGTGCCTTGAATGAAGTCATCAGTAGCACCAAGAAGTTCCTGGAGGAGAATAGGAGCAAACTGACCCCAGAACAGATCGCTGCAATTGAGCTGAAGTTGGACGAGGCTAAGAGCAAGGCCAACATGCTTAACCAGAGAGCGGAGGAGTCAAGGAAAGATCTGGAGAAAGTTATGACGACTGCTATCAAACAGGAGACAGAGAAGGTTTTTTTTTAGAACTTAGCGTATTTAGTTAGAAAATCAGTACGAAAGTTTATGTTCATGTGAGAAAATAGTTGTCAGTTTTACCCAAGAAATGTTTTTCATCTTTGTGTTTAGGTCGCCGCTGTGGAGCAACTTGAAGAGAGCAAAAATAAGATTGAGGGTCTCTTAGACTGGATATCCAACATTGGCAAGGAGAAAGAGATGGGAGGAATGCAGAAGGACCAAATGGCCAAACAGAATGGAAACATGGCGGTAGAGACCCCCGTGAAAAAAATGATTGTACAGGAAGATGATCCTAATGGAAATGAAGTGGACAGCACAGATAACACCCCGGAGTGGTCAACCAGAAGTGACGACAGTAAAGAACTGGATCTAGACCAGCAGTATGAGAGAGTTAAGGTAAGCAGATGATGTCCAGTCACACAGGAAATCAGAAATTTGATTGAAATAGTTCAGACATCTTTTGACCCATAAATGCATATTTCATAGACTCATCCACCACAGCATCAGTATTTTTATTCAGCCAGAAACAGCTTCCATAATATTGCTCAACCTTTTTAGATGCGTGATGGCATCTAAACTTAATTCTCTAAAATGGCCACAAGGGGGCTTCTAATACTTAAGGTGTGTCCTTGATATTTTGAATAACAAAATGCTAGGATTGCAAATATTGTGTGAAAAAGGACATATTGCTGTAATTTCAAGTGTGTTGAATGTCAGAATATTTAATTACTCTGTTATTCTAATTAAACATGACCGTTTTAACAGTGTGTAGATTCATTGGTGTTCCATAGGTATGCATGAAAGGTCGGTGAAACACCAATGGCTACCATTTTAGCATTTTCATTTTGTGAAAATAATGTTTCTAAAATAAGTTAAGTAAGTGATTTTATTGTCATTTTAACCATCTACACAGTACACAGTGAAACAAAACAACATTCCTCCAGGGTTGTGCAAGACTAGCAGCATAATTATAGGTGCCAGGATTTATAAGTAATAACAACAATACATTGTTGTGCAAAATAACCATAAAATAGCTGCAAAAGGATAAAAACAGTTTATGAAAAGGGGAATGATATGGTATGAGTTGTTGTGGGGGAGTGGCAGTTTGGGTGTTTTTTTTTTTTTTAATGAGAGAACAGTTTGTGTGTGTGTGTGTGTGTGTGTTTAGGAGAAATTACATAAACAATACAAAGCACATAAAAAACGCAAACCTTCCAATTCTGTCAAATACTGTTCACATTCTAAAGGCTCACCACCAGGAGATCCTTTCCCAGCAGCAGGACCTGATCATTGCCACTCAGTCAGCTCAGGCTCTGCTGGACAAGCAGGCAGAAGTCCTGTCTCCTGCCGAAAAAGAGAAACTCCAGAGGGACATCCAGGAGCTGAGGGGCCGCTATGAGGCGTCGCTGACCCGGGCTGAGCAGCAGATGAAGCAGGTGCAGAGCATACAGGAGGAGATGCGGAAGTTCCAGGCGGACTGTGAGGAGTTTGAAGGCTGGCTGCAGCACGCTCAGGAGCAGGTGGAAGAACTGGGAGCTCCCGCTGGCCAATTAGAGGTTTTACAAGAGAAGCTTCAAAGGCAGAAGAGCTTCTATGAGGATGTGGTCTCCCACAAGGGAGACTTGCGTTTCATCACCATCTCAGGCCAGAAAGTCCTGGATGTGGCCAAGAATTGCATCCACAGTGAGCCTGGAGAGAAGGAGGCACTGCCAGATGTAGACACCTCAGGAACATGCGCCACAGTGAAGGAGAAGCTGGACTTTACTGCCACTCACTACAAAGCCCTTCACACCCAGGTAAATCTGCTTGATATTGCTACCTGTACCTTTCATGTGAAATATCTCATGTACAAAATTGTCCCCAAAACCTCTGCTACCAAGTAAGTAAAACTGAAACTCCACCATTGGCACTGAACTTATTGTATGATACCAAATAGACTTGTTTGTGTGCTTTCTACCACTGTATGAAGTGCTGTCATCTACAATATATATCCAAAGGTATTCTGACTTCTTATTAGTAAATATTGCTACTTTAAGGTGCAACCATTGTTGAAAATTGTTCAATTCATGTAGTCTCTGTAGAAAAGCTTTGCCTATAGAATGAGATGGTCTTTAGAAGCTGTATGTAAGTGTAAGGTGAGTTGGAGAGGCATTTGTTATCTAGAGCTAATCATCCAACAAGAGTAACTGATCTCACTAATATTATTGTGGCTGAATGCAATCAAATCCTCTTAGCAATGTTTTCATTGTAAAGCCTTTTCAGGAGAGTAAAGGCTGTTGAAAAAGCTTGTTTAAATCCACTGTTAATACAGTTGATTTAAGACATTTCAGCTGAGCAGCCGTGTACAAACTTTTAGACATATTGTGGATAAAATGGGAGCCACCAGAATTCTGTTTATCCCTCTTCCTTTCAGTCACTTTTCATTATTTTTACTAACAAACTGCTGTGCGAATATAAAGAAACATAAATCTGTCTTGGCTGAATAGCTACACTTGTATTAGGAGAAAAGTTGACCAAATTTTATTGGTCCTTGTGAAGAAGCAGTTTGTTTGACCTTTGTTGTGGTTTAAATAAGTTTCTGCTTTTATTCTATTATGGGGCCTTCTACAGTGTACCCAAGACGTATGGTCATAATTAGCTTATTAACTAATTCACTAAAGTGTCATTCAGTACACAGGTCTG
This sequence comes from Brachypetersius altus, assembly GCA_037974465.1. Taxonomy (NCBI): domain Eukaryota; kingdom Metazoa; phylum Chordata; class Actinopteri; order Characiformes; family Alestidae; genus Brachypetersius; species Brachypetersius altus. Next base: position 8,010,096 of record JBBPDB010000146.1, read on the forward strand.
AGGGTATAGAATGAAATGGGAAAGGCCAGTACTTTTTAGTTTTAACCAATAGATGGCGACATTTCTGTATCAGTTAAAAATCCTCTTGCATGACTACATGATGAAAAGTAGCATTGAGTTCTCAGACTGTTAATGACTTAGACTATTTTAATGCCTTTTGCTCCTTTGTAATTAATCAGTGATCGTTTAAGTGTGTATAGTGTGCACCTAATCAAACTGTGCTTTTATTTCAGTGCACCCAGCTTGGAACCGACCTCAAAGATGTAGTTGACAAGTACAAGAAGTATGAAGATGCTACTGATGGTCTCTTGACGTGGCTGAATAATTCTGAGGAAGAGGCCAGGAGACAGCAGTCTGAGCCCATTGCTGCAGATCCACAGACACTCCAGAAACAACTGGAAGAGACCAAGGCATGAGACACACACACACACACACACACACACACACACACACACACTGTCATTCACAGCTACATCACTGCAGTCAAAATATTTCCATTGAACACAGACAGCAACGAGTGGAAAACCTGTTCTCACAACTGCCTGTTCAGAATTTGCTCCTGTTGTTAAGTCTCAGAAGGACTGAGAGGTTATTACTCTGCAACCAGCCTTATACAGTGTTTCCACTCTGTTTAAAACAACAGAGCTTTTTATAGTCTTCTCAAAGCACGCAGGGCACAAGTGGCTTACCACAGAGTTAAAGGCACTGCATTGGATTGTCAGTGGTGCGTTTGTGGTGTCATCAGATTCCTGATTATCTCTAAATTAATTGCTTCCAGTCAGCTGCCCAGCAAGAGACTTTAATGCACATATAAACTGTAAATAGACTCTGTGTGGAGCTACGACAAGCCACACTGATGTTTGTTTTGGAACGTATTCCATCTAAAATACCACCACAAGTAATACCCATAGAAAGTGAAGGACACCCAGCTCTTGGGTTTCTTTCTAAATTGGTTGATCTAAGTATGTTGCAGGATGGCAGTGGTGGACTGTCAATAACAAGTACTTATTAGAATATTTGGACCACACCCAGACATTTGTCAGACTTTATGGGTGATATTGTGTCTATTTTTAGCTTATTTTACTTTGTTGAAATGTTAACACTTGCATGTAAAATAAAACATTTTAATGTAACGTAAAACAATTTTAGTGTTTTTACATCTCACTCCCTGGGACTTAGTAATGTTTTGCTTTGTTCTGAATTAATGAAGAGCCTTTTCAATCACTTGTTAAACAAATACATTAGACATCTCATTAAATCCCTGAATTTTGATGTGTGTTTGTACTGCATTGTATTGGGTAGTGATGTCTGATATGCTAATAGACAGTAATACATACACAATAAAATTCTAATAGACATGTATCTGCTTCAGGCTCTGCAAGCGCAAACCACTGGTCGCCAGGCTGCTATGGAGACGCTCCGCAAAACAGCGGATGCTCTCATTGCTGCGGAGGGAGACCTGCTGACCAATCAGGATGAGATCCAGGAAGCAGTGGGTGAGTCATCTTTATCCTGACCTTCATCAAATATCTAAGCAGCAGCATGAAAATCTGACACCACATAGTATGTGAGTGTGTAAATGACGTTACAAGCCTAAGGTCCATAAAACTATTTTAGTATTATTTTAATAATATATAATTTTTCTTTCAATTAATTTTGGTGTCCATGTTTAACCCACAACTGCTTGTTTCCAGATGACATTGTGGAAAGGTATGATAACTTGTCCAAATCAGTGAGTGATCGTAATGAGAAGCTGCAGGTGACGCTGACACGCTCACTGAGTGTACAAGACGGCCTGGACGAGATGATGAACTGGATGAAGAATGTGGAAGAGAACATAGAGAAGGAAACGCAAGTGCCCTTAGACTCCGCCGCCATCGCAGATGCACTCAGCAAGGAGGCAGTACGTGACCTTTTCCCACCAAAATTACTGTCCCGTTTCAAGAAGTACACAAAATACACCCCTTAGTCCAATTGCAGTCAATCAGCCAAGACATGTTTGGGGTCCAGCGTTTCAAGCTGTGAGACTACTTCATCTAACAATAAATTAAAAATATAAAAAATATAAAAATATAATTCATGTATATATTAAATTGCATCTGCTTATATTCTCAAAAATTTGCATAATGTTTGTTTTAGTAATGCAAGCAGAAATGGACTTTTTTCTCACTCTCAGTTGGGTTTACATTTGATTTGCTTCAGATTCTAGACATGTTTTATCACATCAACCAAACTATTTTTTTAAAAGGATCCTAGGTTGGAGAAACAGTACCGTGTCCTTCAGCAACTTTAAAAACCTAAACTTGTAGATACAGATCAGTGTAAGCTCACATAAACTAAATCTTCTAACATCATTGAACATCATTTTCTTTTCATGCACAGGCCCTGGAGCAGGATATATCCAGCAGGCAAAGCAGCATCTCAGCAATGAAGGCCAAGGTGAAGAAGTTTGCTGAGACTGCAGAGCCAGCAGCAGCCGCTTTGCTTCAGTCCAAGATGGAGGGTCTTTCCCAGCACTTTGCCGATGCCTGTGAGAAGCACAAACACAAGGTGTTACAGATGGAGCAGCTAAAGGAGAAGGTAGAACAGTTTGAGAAGACGTCTGAGAAGATCCAGCAGTTTGTCCTGAAACGCTCCCAAGCTCTGTCCGAGACTGATGGACCTGGACGGAACGTAAATGAGCTCTCTCAGCTGGTGCAGGTATGTCTCACAGTGGAAACATTCTTTCCCTAAGTGATGTGTTTCACAGCCCAAGATAATTTATGTAACCATGTTACACTAAAGTACTTCAAATGTACACTTGTAGGACACCAGAGCACAGTTGGCTGAACACATAAAGGACATGGAAACACTGCAGACGCTGTCGAAAGAACTCAGCAGCTCAGGCCTAGAAGGAAGTAAGACTCTGATTCAGGGAAAAATGGACAACCTTTCCAACACATTCAAAGCCTTTAAAGACACAGTTAAAGAGAAGTAAGTGTTCTTCAGTTGTTTCATTTTCGTTAAACCCTGCTAAAATAACTTACATACGATACACCAAAATCGTGTAGCATCGGTTTGTTTAATCCTTTCAAGTCTTCAGTTTGGCTCAACAATATTGTGTCATCTTTTTTAGCTGGATACAACTGTCCTAAGGCTGCTGTAACAGATCCAAAACATAACAAAAAGCCACCAGTGTGTTTAACCTCATTAGTGCTATGTCATGAAATGTCTAACAATATGTGTGTGTACTGACACCGTATATTACAGAGAAGAGGAGGTTTCGTCTTGCCAAGACCAGCTGGATGAGTTCAAAGCAGCCGCAGGGGTGCTAATGAAGTGGCTGGAGGAGACAAAAGAGCAAGTGCCTGTGGTTCAGCCCTACTGCAGTGAACAGGGCCTGGGAAAGGACCTACAGAGAGTCAATGTGAGTGAGCACTGCTATACACATGGCAAAAAAGTGAACAGGGTGTGTGTCCAGATGTACGTATCTACAAAAGTGGAAAATACACTCATACATACTAAACAAAGAAGTATGATTTCAGCACATGGAAGGTGGCCACTAAGTGGATTCCTACTATGCGAAACTTTACACACCCAGTTATCTTTACCCTTGTTGAGTAATTTAACACTGCAAAACTCATCAGAGAGAAAAGAATGAGTCCAATTTCAAACAACAATCTGGCATCTGACTAAATGCTCACCATAATTCTAAAAGCTAAAACTGAAACCAAATCCAAAATGTTTTCTTTTTGAAATACTTTAAAATATATGATAATATAATCCATAAACATTATTAACACACTTAAACTGTACCTGAAAATAAGAGACGACTTTTCCCATTTTTTCTGTTTACTGTTTGTGGCAGTGCGTGTGTAAAATGCACAGGTTGATATTCTTTTATGAACTATTGCAGTGTGTAGCTGTGAAAAAAATTGCAGCTGTGTAAAAAATTCCGAAATGCCTCCATAGGGTTTCTAGAGTTTGTATAGTAGCTATTCTATCTGCTGTATTCAAGCAGCTTCACTCCTGATTCAGTTTCTGATGGGATAAAACACATGCACACACTCTTAACATTACTGTTTTAATTGTTGCAATTGTAAAATAATCACAAAAGCAACAACCAGAAAAAGAATATCTGAGAATTTCTGTTTTGAAAATGTATGCGAGGTGTATGAGTTGCTGGAGGTTTACCTGTAGCATATTATAGCTTCAAACTGAAAAGAATTCCTTCTGTTAATTGAAGCTAAAATGTACAGATTGAAAATAAAGCTATTAATGATCTAGAACTATAGGTCAAACATCAAATAGAAGTATTTCCATTCCCTAGACTAAATATTTACTTTTACAAATACTGGACTAAAACTAATTATAATCAATGTCAGTTTCAGTCTCAGTTCTGTTTTAAAAAGGGAATTCTCATAAATGAATTTGAATTGCTCCATTTTTTGAGACTGCTTTAGCAAGCCCTGTTTCTAATAGTGTTGGCAAAGAAATAACATGTGCATAGTTTGCATTTTTGGTGTGTATGGTGCTTTACAAGCCGGATTTGTCTCCCTACAGGGCTTGCTGGAAGAATGGACCGCGAAGGCTCCCGCTGTCCAAGATATAAATAGCAAAGGTTCTGCACTGTGTAGCCTAATCAGTGTTTTGACATCCCCAGCCAAAGCCAAAATGCATCACAAATCAGGTATTGCTAAAGAATATTTTTAGGAGTTTATGAGCACACGCACTTAATGCGTCTGTTTGACATGATCACGCAGTGCAGTTTAGCCAGCATGATCTCAAGCAGATGGAATATGATGTTCTTTTTTTTCCCCTCCTAGTCATAAATGGCTCAGGTCCAGGAGGCCACGCCTATCTGACAAATAAAGGTAAAAGTTCACTCATTGTTAGATTTCACTGTATGTCCTACTGCCTCTCCGCAGAGGTTTATAAAATCCATACTGTCCACTTGCTCTAGCAAACTGGAACACATAGTGGCTGGTGGGTAGAAGGTTTACGTCGTAAGACACAAACCATGAGGGTGCCTCGGCTGTGTTTGCCCTTTTTGGCCTGTTTACAGTGAGCTGTGGGTTGATTTAAGGATTTTGTTTGGTTTTTGGCTGTTCGCAGAGCTCATGCTGGTGCAGCAGAACATGTCATATGTCAGCGAGGGTTACAGGACCCTGGGGGAGTTGCTGAAGACCAGGTCCTCGGAGTTAAGCGATTTACTTCTGAGGGTGCGAGGAGCTCACAATGAAGCAGAGTCCATGCTACAATGGCTGGAGGATATTAAGAAGACAGCAGCGTCTTGGCGCTCTGAGGCCACAGTGAAAGACTCTGTGAAAGCACAAATAGAACAGCAGAAGGTAGACACACTTCTATTCTAAATACATGAACAATTATATATATATACATATATATATATATATTTACCCAACTAAGTCATTTGTGTGCCCTAAATAAGTTCAGAGGAGAAAATCATTGAGCTGTGATGGTTTACTTACATTTATGTCTTGTCATGCAGACATGTGAGGAAAATATGAAACAAAAGCAGCAGCAGTACCAGCAGCTGAGAGAGAAGATGCTCCACCTGATAGAGGAAAACCCTGATTCACCTGAGGCGGCAAAGTGGAAGCATATGCTGGATCAGATAGGTATGCATCTGTCATTGCCAAAACCCATTAATCTAAAAACATGAATCTATTTCAATACCCCAATGTTGACCAGGTGCAAATTTGCACACCAGCTATCTTCTGTATCAGCTCTGGAATTAAGTGAAACCATATGAGAGCTCATTTCTGTAGCTTCTCCATGTTATCTAATTCAGTACCATGCTGAAATTGACTTAATGTACATGTGTTTCCGTATACAGATAAAGAATGGAAGGAGGTCATGGAGTCTGTGGAGATGAGGAAGCAGCACTTGGAAGAATCTTCACGAACACAGGAGCTGTTCCAGACGACACAGACACAGCTTTCTCAGTGGCTGCAAGAGAAAGAACTGATGATGAGCGTTCTGGGACCCCTGTCTGTGGACCCCAATATGCTCAACACTCAGAAGCAGCAAGTACAGGTAATGGGAACATATATCTTCACATATACATAATTATACTCAAGCAGATTTAGCCAAAGACCCTGTTACGTTACAGCAAAATTCTAATTGTCATATTTGTCTCCATACTCCAAATGACATACTATTTGTGGAATTGATCATAACAGACATTATTAAAAAAAAAGTAACTGGTAACTGCCCCCTGGATTTTGTCCAGTTTTATTGATGACAGTGGTGATATGAGGAAAATCAAGTAGAATGTTCCCACTTGTGGAACTAAAAAAGATTTATCCTTTGATCATTTGGATTAATGATCATTTGCACACTGATAATGGCAGAAGGACAAGCTTCTTAGCTGTATTAGACTTTTAACTCCAGTGCGAAACTAAAGAAGCGAGCAAACCTCAAACACCAAACATGTTTTGTCTACTGGATTGCAAATGAACTATTCATTTAAAATATAGAATAGACTTTGCCATGAACTCCTATCTAACATGTTATCAAATCTGTTTAGATTCTTCTCAAAGAATTTGAAGGCCGCAAACCTCAGTATGACCAGCTGAACGAGGCTGCTAAGACTCTCAGCAGCACATCTGTTAAGCAAGACCCTACAGTAGAGAAGGTGAAGGAGCAGCTAGCTGCCATCACCCAGCAGTGGCAGGGCCTGACAGGTCAGCTCTCTCAGCGCAGTGCCCTCATTGAGCAAGCTGTGGGTAAGACCACACAGTTCCAGGAGCTTCTACGCAGTCTGAGTGAGAGTGCAGCTGTTCTGGAGTCTCAGCTCAATGGCCAGCAAGCCCTCAGCACCCAGCCTGATGCGGTCAAGAAGCAGCTGGAGGACACTAATGCCACCCTAGCTCAGCTGTGTGAGGAGAAGAAGAAGCTGAAGGATGCAGAAAGGCTCTGCTCTGAGCTTTCAAATCTGGTGACTGAGGAGTACCTCAGAGCTAACCTCACCAAACAGCTAGAAAATGTCTCCAAAACATTTAAACAGCTTGAAGACAAAGCAGGTGGGTTGGATTATACAGTGTTCTGTAAAATGCAGCATCTGATAAGTAATAATTCGATATGTTACAAAAAATGTTATACATACATTTTAATGGCTTACAGTGAAAATGCTTCCACTTGCCAAATTATTACACAAGGGGGGCCGGGTTGCATCTCAGTAGGTAACTGTTAGTGTTAGTAGGTAACTGAAGCTTTGCTTTGCTTCATAACATCTTTAACATAATCAGCAAGTGTTTCTTTTTAAAATAGCTACCACATTTAATGAGCTTAACAAAAGTGTTCATTTGGTGTACACCAGGAAAGCGGATTCGCCAGCTCAACTCTGCCTTTGCCAGCTCCCAGCAATTCCAACAGACATCCAAAAACTTCCAGGACTGGCTAGACCAAAAGCTCCAGGAACACGCTAAGCCGCAGTCTATCTCAGCCAAGGTAGAGACTCTGAGACAGAGCGTGAAGGAGCACAGTGCAGTCCAGAAGGCCCTTAGTGAACAAGAGGAGCCCTACAGTACTATTATGAGGGAGGGAGAGACTCTTTTACAGAGTACCGAAGGAGCAGAAAAGGTGGCGCTGCAAGGACAGCTCTCGGCCCTCAGGTCAAACTGGGAGGAAGTGAAGAGGAGTGCTGCAGAGCGTTCGGAGAAGCTCAACACTGCTGTGGAGAGGGCCCAGAAGTACAAGGAGCATGCAGAGAACTTGAGCTCTTGGTTGCAGGAATGTGAAGACAGGGAGAATAAAGTGAAGTTCAGCATCAATCCTGTGGAAGTTGAGAGCTCCCTCTCGCAAGTGAAGGCAATACAGAAAGATGTGGACAAGCACAGAGGTCAGATGGAGCTTCTGAGTACAGCAGCTGATAGCCTTCTGGAAGTAGCCACAGCAGATGTGGATTCTGTAAAGGAAGAGAAGACGGTAATTGGAAACAACATGGATAAATTATCAGAAAATTTACAGCTCAAGAAGGAATCGCTTGATAAGCTCTCGCAGAAGCTGAAGGAGTTTAGCGACATGCACAAAGAGCTCAAAGGCCAACTTGAGGGTGTCAAGAAGCAATTAGAAAGTCATTCTAGCCTCGGTACCCAGGCTTACAGTAGCAAGAACTTGACCAATATGAAGGCCCAGCAGACAAGCCTGGAAGGTGTCCAAAGTCAGATAGAGCACCTTAAAAATCTATCTCAAGGCTTGGTGGTGGATGTACCTGATGCTGAGGGCATAACAGATCTCCTCCTTCTGACGGACAGCCTGGAGAAAGAACACACTTCCATCAGCAAAGCAGTTGAGGACACCTGTTCCACACTAGAGGACAGACTGCAAGGCATTGGCCAGTTCCAGAACACCATTCGAGAGATGTTCAGCAGCTTTGCAGACTTGGATGATGAGCTGGACAGCATGACACCAGTGGGCAGAGACCTGGAAATCCTTAGACATCAACAAGACACCATCCAGAGTTTTATATCTAAACTCCAGGACCTGATGAGAAACACGGCCAGCGCCAGAGACAACTGCAAGAAGATGTTAGAGTCTGAGGCCTCACCAGATCTGCCAGGTCTGAAGAGAGACCTGGAGGCCCTGAGCAAGCAGAGTGGCAAGCTGATGGACAGGGCCAACAGTAGGAAAGAGCAGGTGGAGGACACATTGAAACACCTGGAGGAGTTCTACAGCAAGATGAAGCCTTTCATACAGAGAATGGCTGGGGCAGAAGAGCAAGAGGAATCCCAAGGACCCGTTGGCATGGAGACAGATGTCATCAATCAACAACTCGAGACGTTCAAGGTAAGATAACTTTTCGCCCTTGTCACTCTCTACTGCACATGAAGCTTCAAATGTTACTATGTTCAGGTTTTTTTCACAAATGGTCCTGAACCTCCCAGCTCCGAGCGTACCTGATCCAACAAATCACTAAATATTTGTGTACTGGTGTGTTAGAACAGAACAAACATGAGAGGTCTTGGTTCTGGAGGCCTGCTGCATGCATTTTACTACTTCTGTGCCTTAATAAGAGGTTGCTAATAGGCGAATTAGATGGATCAGCTGTACTGGGAGAATGGAAAACACTACTGTTGTTTTGGGCAGGACCTGTCGGATCATAGTTGTTAAACACTGCTTTAGATCAAAGAAATTCAACTCTATCACTGGATTTTGAAAGTCGTTTAGTTTGATTACAAATCTGATGACTAACAGTTTTTATGGTTGTCACCATACATATCTGGCCCTGCAAGACTGAAAGGTGTAGTCTCTGCAGTTTTATTCTTTATATTTTTGCACAGTGTGCTTAGAATGTTCTTCTTAAGGAATTTGCCATTAAATTTACAATGTACCATTCCTTCCATATTTACCAGCATTTTAGAATAGTTTTGCATTCCTGTGAGAATAGAGCTTTTCAGAAACCACTGTTGGCATGGGCAGGGCATTTTTTATCTGGTTGGCAAAACAGTTCATATATTCCAAAACATGTGTGAATGAATCCTGGAATGTGTTAAATTAGGAGGTAGTTGTAATACATTGCTAACAAAGACGTTTGCCATGTAAGGCATTACATGGAATAGGAGTGCATCACTGCAAACCAAAGGAAAAATTTTAAAAATGCTTCTGTGATTAAACTAGATGTCAGTAAACACACTCATGTTTCAATTTGCTGTTGGAATACTCTCCAACAATACTCAAGTTAAGCATGACCCAAGCCTGTGTGGGTTAAGCAACATTTATTCAGCCTGTTAGCCACGTGCTAGCCTGTCCTGTGGGGACCAGCCTGTCCATGTATTGGCGAGCATCTGGTGGTAACAAAAAAGCCCCTGCACATGGACCCTTTGTTGTGGGTGAGTAGTTAGCCAGCTGGGAACCAGCAGGGCTCTGTGGACCACTGAGCTGGTGAAAAGCAGAGTTTGACTTGTGGTCTTTTTGTCCATCTGAGAGAGCAGAGGTATGCCTTTCCAGCTGCCTGTAACAAAAGTATTTCAGCCCCTCAGCTAAATCATTGCGTTCTCCAGTATCCGTTCTTGTTTTGGCACAGGGCTTTACTGGAAGTATTAGCTATGACGGCTCATTCTAGGTGGCACAAATGCAATATTGTTATCTGGTTGATATTAGCAGAAAATGCTTGACTAGACACGAAAGGAAATAATACCGGATTGGATCCTATATGAAATCTACCTGGACTTGTGCACACACACACACACAAAACTGTTTTAAGTCATGTTGATAGCTATATATTTCTACCTCTGGAGCAGTAGGGTCTGCTTTTAGATAATCCTAAAACACCCATATTCTATTCTATATATCACATGCCATTTTCCTACCTCTCTTTATCTCAGCCTTTAAACAGGCTGTTTTTGTTATTGTGATAATCTGAGGCTGGGCCTACAGCTACTCCCACGTCTACCTCTAGGGGGAGAACTTCCCCTCCAACCGGCAGGCTCTTCGTAATCAGCCTCATCAGTGGCACCTGCCATCTGCCCTATGTAACCAAGGCTCACAGGGATGCTGATTGCAAAGTTTTGACGATTGTTTGTCATCCCCAGATGCTTAGACTTAGCTGGTACTGGTATCTCTGACTCATTTTGAGTTATGTCGACTCCTCCGGGACTTCAGGGCTTCCTTCACCCCATATCTGTCTTCAGAGCTTGCTGGCTCTTCTGCTCCTTTTTGAGCTTTGGTGTATAAGACATACTTTTTAGGCTTTTTAGGTACTTTTTAGCAACTTCAGGCACATTCTCAAGAAAGCACACAGTACATTTTCAGATAGGTGCACATCTGTTCTCACATTCATCTTCCTTTCTCTTAGAGGGAGTCTTTAAGTCAGCCCTGTTCTGGGCCATCAGTGTGTCCTCTGAACGGTTTTAACTTTTAATTTTAATTTTCCTTTTTCCACTTTTTTTTGTGCTCGCTCCCTGCAAGATGTCAAATATTCCAGTTTGGTGTCTTAGTGGCAATCCACCCATCTTGATACTCCAGCTTTTCACTACGAATTCAAGTCTTGCTCACTGCAGAGTCTTATTAGTCTCTGCACTTTGGGGCATTCTTAATCTCCAGTTGGCATCACTTTAGCCATGCCAATTATTACAGAATTATATATTTAAATGAACTCTGTTTTGATTGGTTAGCCTGTATTGTCCCTCATTCAGAAAGTAGTCCATGTTGAAACACCTTTTATAACCAGTCTGAATGGGCTAGGGTAAAGCATTGTGCACTGGATAGGGGAGCGGGGGGGGGGGGTGTTAATGTAAATGAGATGCCTTTTGTGACAAAAAACTACAAATAATATTAATATAATGACAAATAACAGCTTCGTGTAAGTATATACTAATTTCTGATTGCTTAAGTGTTGTTTAAAAGGTTTGCTTGTTTTCGTTTATTAATCAAGATTATTGACATTTTTAGCTCTAAAATCTAGTATCTAGGACCATCTGGGCTTGTGGTTCAGACCTTAACTTCCTCCCCTGGGAAGATACATTTTTAACAATTCATGAGCTGAATAAAAATGTAAAGACTGATTTAAAGCCTCCACCCTACCTTTAAGACAAAAATTCATAGCTGTTGATCAGCTCTCCTCTCTTCTCACCTGCCTTCAATCAAAGAAGCAGGAACAAATGTATGGCTGCTTTCTTTGCCAGAGGAAAATTGAAAACAAATATTTGACAACTGAAATAAAGTCTTAAAGACAATCCATATGACTGTTTACCATATCAGTTCTGTGTATTATAGAGAATTATAGTCGTATATTATAATGTCCTAAAAGCTTTTAGATGCCCATGGAGCTGAAAGAGGCTTAACCTATATTTCAGTGTGCAATATTAAAATGACTATTTATAAACAAATATCGGTTTATAAGAAAATCTCACAATTTAAGCAATTTCAGGATCATATTGCATGAAAAATAAAATATAGGCCACAGCAAATTGGGGTTTATATCATAAAAGGCACTGGTGCAGTCTAGCCGGGGTGACATTAAGGGGCATCAGCTGCAGCTGATCGTTTGGGCCCCATGCTGCTTGTACTCACTCTCTTTTGTCTCGCTGCTGTGTCTGAGAGGCTCCTCAGTACTACCTCAGCTGCTGGGTCAAAATAATCATTGTTCTCAGCGACACGGTCATTTAACTCAGGGAAATTAAGCAGATCTATTAATCACAAAAAGATATTGCGAATTTTATTTAGGATTCTCTTCAGGATTATACTTCTAAAGACTTCTAATGCTTATGAGCAAAAATTCAGGAACGCTGAGTGTTCTCCATGTTTTGTGGCACTTATCAGTGAAAAACACACAGTTGGGCATTTCTAATCGTATTTTGGGCTTTTTTGTCTAATCGGGCCATTCAGCATAATTAGGGTGCAGTGGAACCATTGAGTCTGGTTCAAGGCCTTTGTGAGTTTTTTGGCCTTTTCATGCCGTTTTTCTTATCCCCCCCACTGATGGTTTGTAAGACGTCTCTCATGCTTACAGTATGAAATACTTGTGGGAGGTGTGTGGGTGATGATGATGTGTGAGCGCATGTTTTCTTTCCACTACTTGGCCATGACCTCAGCATCTTCTGCGAACCTAAAGAAATGTCTCTCCTCTGAATCATGCTCCTCACTAATGGTCGGGAAAAGAGCGTTAGGAACCCAGGCAGAGTTGAGCTTAGTCATTACATAGGCCTTTTTTGTGAAAACCCCCAAGTGGAAACATGAGACCCTTTTGTGCCAGAACACCCAGCTTTTTTTGCGCATTGTTGTGCGATGATGACCTTGCCATTTTATAGGGATCCCGTTTCATATGTTTCTACAGAGAGGAGTTGGAGGAACACCTAATATTAATGCGCAGTTGATCTTAACCATGAGCGCGCTAACAGGGGACTCTGAGGCTGCGTTCAGAACAACCTTTGTTCTCTCCTGAATAATAGTTGTGTCTTTCATTGGCTAGGTCTATTGTTTGTGCGAGCGATGAGAGATACTGTTGACAGAGGGGTTTTCCCTCCCCGACGTCCCTGTCCTGTTTGTCTGTTCAGGCATGCGTTCTCTCAAATAACTAGTTAAAGCAAATGCTGTCAGGCATGCAATATCAAATCACAATGGGACATTCCTTCTCATACATGTTTCCTGCTTTCACACAGCATAATGTGAAACACTTAAACCAGCAAAAGAACTAAAAGGGTTTTTAGTTTGTGGCAGCCCATAAAGTTTCAAAAAAATCTGTGAACTTGAAATAGTAATCTGCTGGTAAACAAGCAAGTTTAAGCCAAGAGACATAAAAGTCTGTGCCCTTGGAAGAGAGAAGGAGACGAATGTTCCGCCTCCTTTAATTCAATGCCTGGATTATGTCAGAAGTATGTGGGGTTCAGCTGCTGAATATCCTTTCCCTAAATCCCGCAGATCTCTTTAACCGCTTACTCGTCTTTGCCAGCTTCCCACTTTTCTCTCCTCACAAGCATGGAGAGGAGCAGCAGACTATGACTGAAGCCCTGTGGGCTGTCTTGTTCTTCTGGATTTGACAGTAAAAGAAACAAAAGAGGACTTTTCCTTTCATACATAGTTTTGTTCTGTTTTTCTCCCAGCCAGGTTATTTGCTATAAAAAAAATCCTGTTGTGCTCTTGGCTGTACTGTGTGCCTTTAATACCTGGGCCACTACCACCCCAGTCATTCCAGAGTAATTAAGAGAATATACAGACTCCTCGACATCTCGCCACACGATAACGCTAGAGAGGGAAAGAGAGAGAGAAGAAAGGGAGGGAGTGAGTATCTATTTCTGCCTGGTGTGATGTCATCTCAAAAGGAGCTGTTCTCTTTTTTCCTCCACTTTCCCCCGTCTTTGCTGAAGGAGGAGGGCTACTATCAGAGCAGAATATGACTAAGAAGTTAAGTCGAATAGGCCACAGAGGCAGAGGGGGAGAATTAAAATAGGGTCAAGCATCCACCAATCAACATGTGCTCTCAGCGCAAATGGAGCTGTGGCAGATGTTGCTGGAATAATGAGAAGGGGGCGGGGCCTTGAGCCCAATGCCAGGAGGGTGTCTGTCATTGCCGGTTGGACCACAAGCGAGGCAGGAGCGGCTTTTTGTTTATCCTGGAGCCCCATGTCTTTGTTTTTCCAAACTTGAGGATTTGTATCAGGATACGCCACCTTGCACCGGGGATACTTTCGTGATTATTCTGCCAGTTTTGTTTGCAAGATATTTGTGATGGAACCTAACACCAAGGAAACAACAATGAGCAACAATGAACAAGTTCGGACAATGAGGAAACTACAGGCAATAACTAAATGGATTAGGATGTTCTGAAGGAAGGGAAAGTATTAATAAAAGTGTTCTATATCCTGATTATAACTTTATTCACATAGTTGTCATGAAACTGAAATTATTTTTGCCTTATTTTTTTATACCAAAATTATTTTTTTTATAAATTGAAACTTGTATATATGTGCATATGATACTGAACATTATATTCTTTATATTTATTTTCTAACTTCTAATTTTTAAGCACCATGAATGATCTCTAGAGCTCAGCATACAAATTGAGGCATGATTGATTCATGTACATCATAGCCTCTTTTTGCTCTCTGTCCGAGTGAAAGAATCTTTGCACTAAAAACGGGTACCTCATTTTTTAAAGTAATATTTACATATTAAAGTGTTTGTCAGAATGGGTAAACCACTTAGCAGACCTGACTGCCTGCGCCAGAACCCCTCCTGTGTGGGGAAGGGTGAAGAAGAAGACCTGAACATTGATGACTGTTATGTTCCCCAGAGATCCATTTATGACACTGTGCGGCTCAATGAGCAGATTGACTCAGGTTCAAAGGGCAGCCTGGCCTCCAGACATTTTGTTGGCACTTTGCCTTATACCCACCGCACCCTGGACATGAGTGCGCTCTGTGGGAATGGTGTGCTGGCTTCATCCAGCGCCTTTGAGTTGCGTGGCAGACTGGACGAGCGAGCGGTGTTTGATGGGTTGAAGTTTAACGGAGATGTTATTCGGGGAACAAGCACCATCCTGGGTAAACCACGAATTCAAGGAGACAAAAAGGAGCCCTTGCAACACCGGCGCTCTTGGAGAAGCTTTGCACCAGCCAACCTTAGTGAATATGGCAGCTGCAGTGGAACACTATGCACCGATGCAGCGGACCGACAAGTCTTGGTTGGCCAAGTGGGCAGAGGGCGGAGCGTGACCAATTCCTTGACCTCTGAGGATGACTCTGGCCTTTGCAGCCCGATGATAGAACGAGAACGACGGAAGCAACAATCTCAGAGGAGACCAGGGCCAAGCACCAGAAGCTTGTCCTCTTCCGAAGCAGTACATGTGTCTGGGGAGCTGAAACCAGGGCGATCCCTCAGTTCCGGGCAAGAAGAGTTTCCCTTTTCCCCAATAAGGGGCTCTTCAAAGGCACCAACTGCAAAATACTACATGGACACTGTTGTGCAAGAAGGCCAACCGTTGAAAGATACTGGTGTCACAGACAGCTATGGTGAACATGTTGTCTTTGATGATGATTGCCCTGATGGACAAGGCAGAACAGCAGCAGGGCAAGCGAACAGAACACAGAATTTGCACTTTGATGGCCGGCCGAGGATGATCTCAGGATTTAGTGAGTTACCCACAGCTGAGCTTTTGGAGGACACTTCATCTCAGCAGGACTTTGAGCTTTTAAGTGTGGTCGTCACACAGCCTCTGGAATCACAAACTCTGGAGGAACATGTGACTAAAGATGCAGAGTCTTATGACAATGAACGAAGAGCCACAGAGTTCAAAATGGCTGATTTGGAGGAGTTTTTGTTGGCTGTGGAAAGGGAGACGGGTGTTGCCAATGGAATAAAACGGACTATTACATACATGGGAGATGAGGAGATAGAGAGCTTGTTAACATCCTTAGCTGTGTGTTCCCAGATGGATTTCATGAGATTGCCATCTTCACAGGTATCCCAAAATATCCTATGTCAGGAGGTCTTATCTCTTTGGGTGAATGTGCCATATATGATTAGCATTTCCTGAGGAAATTGTGCTGCCCTCTATATCTGATTGTGAACTAACTGTATTGAGTTTGGTGCAGTTGTCAGTCAGTGACTAAGCTTCTGTGATCCTGCCCAGCTGTGTGTTAACTTACTGCAACAGCCACTATCTAAACCACAAACTGTAGAGAGCATGTTTTGCTCAATTCCTTGTAAAGTCTTGCAGTCAAAGAATTTAAGTACATAAAATGTTGCCACAAAAAAGAGCAAAAGTATATAAATAACATTCAGTTATTCAAAGAGACACACATACAGGCACTCTAAATAACTATTTATGAGAGAGGAGTTTTCTATTTTGGAGCTGTTGTGATTGGTTGGACAAATGCGCATAATTTTATGGTAAGTGCTTGAACTCTGTTGTAGTTAAATCTTGGCATATCCTGATAGAGATATTTCAAAACAAAACCAGTGACACATTTTCCAAGAACTAGAGGCTCAATAATTATAGCATTTAATAATAACTTTATACTTTCCTCACTTAGACACTAATCAGCAAACAAATGAAAATGACTGTGTCATCTAAAGTTGCACAGTCACTAATGAAATTTGCCTCAGTGTTTCCACTGACCTTGAAATGTCTTACTACATTTTCCAATGACTGCAGGTTTTCCAGAAAGAGACCATTGAGTCGCTGCAAACACAATTGCAGGAGTTGAACTGTCTGGGCCAGGGTCTTATTCAGAATGCTCCTAAAGGCTCCAACTCAAAGGACCTTGAACAAGACCTGGAGGAGGTCAACAGCAGATGGAACACCCTCAACAAAAAGGTGAAATGGTGTTGTATTAACAGCTAAAATGTACTTTTTCTCCTTTACCTCCTTTACTCTCTTATTAGAAATAGTTACATATGTTTGTGTGTATGCAATGTTTTTAGGTGGCAGAACGGTCAGCGCAGCTCCATGAAGCTCTGCTGCACTGTGGCAGGTTCCAAGATGCTCTCGAGTCTCTGATGAGCTGGCTGGCAGACACAGAGGAGCTGGTGGCTAGTCAGAAACCCCCATCAGCAGAGTTCAAAGTTGTCAAAGCACAGATACAAGAACAGAGGGTATGAACTTGACATAAAAAACAGTCAGTTTTGTACATGCTGCAGTCTTTTTTTCACTTCAAGACTGCTCTCACTAAAATGTGCAAGATGTTTGCCATTCCTTCCATTAGTAGTCAGTTAATCATGTTTTACCCATTTTTTATTAATGGAGCTTTAATAAGAGATTATGTTTTTAGAGGAAATTACAGTTGGTTACAACTGTGAATAGAAAAATTCATTTCCCTGTTCCTCTCTGTTTTGCCGTGGCCAGCTCTTGCAGAGGCTGTTGGATGACCGCAGGCCTACAGTGGAGCTTATTAAAAAGGAGGGGGGTAAGGTGACAGAGCTGGCTGACTCTGTGGATAAGGAGAAGATTGGAAGGGAGATTGAATGTCTGGGCCAGAGGTGGGACACTCTGCTTAGGAAAGCAGAGAACAGGTAAAGCTGATATACTTCTGCTTAATGAAGATTTTATATGTCAGTCTCATATAAAATTTTATTTAGTAATAATTTTTTATCTAGATGATATAAAAATCCAAATACCTCTTGCGCAATGTTTTGAATATCTCAAGATGCGTATTTTCCTGGATGGACACCATGTTGTTATAGTTTATGTCAGTTTGCCAGACCCAGTGTTAATCACGGATTACACATTGGGCTGTTGTACATCTTTCCTGGCAGACACAAGCAGCTGGAGAGCATTTTGGTGGTGGCCCAGCAGTTCCACGAGACCCTAGAGCCACTGGTTGAGTGGCTCACTGCTACAGAAAAATGTCTGGCCAGCTCAGAGCCCATTGGCACCCAGACCTCCAAGCTTGAAGAGCAGATCACCCAGCATAAGGTAAATACATGTAGTACTTTTAGGCTTCACCTGCTTTGTTTCATTTTATGTTAAGACCCATCCACTTTGATTCTTTTGACATTTTCTGTTATTGTCTCATTTGTGTTTTTATGCCCTTCATGTTTTTCATTTGTTATTGTTCCATTCTCTTTATGTTGGTACAATCATCTCCCACCCTCCACTTTGTATGCTGCCCGTGGTAATCAGGCCTTAGAGGAGGAGATTCTAGGCCACAGTAAGAGCTTGTATCAGGCTATGAGTCTTGGACAGGCACTGCGGACAGTCAGCTCCGTGGATGAGAAGGAGCTGGTCCAGGCAAAGCTAGACATTACTCAGAGAAACTACATCGAGCTGCAGGAATGCTGCCGCAGGAAAGCTGAGCTGCTGCAGAAGGCACTGGCCAATGCCCGGCTCTTTGGGGAGGATGAGGTTGCTCTCATGAACTGGCTAGACGAAGTCCACAGCAAGCTGTGTGACCTCTCCATCCAGGACTACACACCGGCTGTGCTGGAGAAACAACATGCTGAACAATTGGTAGAACAGAGCTCCTCCTCTTCAGGCTTTTCTCTTCAGTTTATATTGATTTGTATATATATTTTATTATCATTGTCATTGTCTTTGCATTGCATGTGTTTAGTGGTTTTCTTTATGGCAATTTTATCATTTTAAAAAGTACGTTTTTAACAGTACGATGTTACTTATGGCACTCCAGGCACTTCACGAGGATATTGAGTTAAGAAGACAGAATGTGGACCAGGCAATGCAGAATGGACTAGAACTGCTGAAACAGACAACAGGTGAGATTTCACATTTATTGAGTTTTGAGGTATTGGGTTTATGTGTATGTGTGCATGTATATATATATATATGAAGTGGTCAGCTGCAAAAGCCTCTAAAGACCTTCTGCATCAAAAATAACGCTGTAGAGTAAATGCTCTCCACAGTATATGTAAATCAAATCATTTTGCTTTGAAAGACATTAAATATTACTCTCCGTTGATGTTGATTTAAATGCCACTTCCATTTGGCAGCA
This sequence comes from Brachypetersius altus, assembly GCA_037974465.1. NCBI lineage: Eukaryota > Metazoa > Chordata > Actinopteri > Characiformes > Alestidae > Brachypetersius > Brachypetersius altus. The sequence continues at coordinate 8,028,986 of JBBPDB010000146.1, forward strand.
AAAGCCTCTAAGTTCCGAGAACCATTCAGAATGCAAGATCAAATCATGTGACGCCGTGCTGAGCACCCAACTTTTTTGTAAACAAATCAGAATCAGTGTGTGTGCATGTGTGAGAAGAGTGTATGTGTGGGTGTGTGTGTGAGAGAGTGAGTAAGAGAGTAAGCGTGTGAGAAAAAAAGAGAGAGAGAGAGAGAGAACATGTGTATGAAAGAGAGAGTGAGAGAAACAGCAAGCATGTCAGAAAAAAGTGAGAGAGAAAGTGTGTGTGTGTGTGTGTGTGTGTGTGTGTGTGTGTGTGTGTGTTGTGTGTGTGTGTGTGTGTGTGTGTGTGTGTGTGTGTG
>JBBPDB010000146.1:8029491-8045508 GCA_037974465.1 Brachypetersius altus
ATCTTGTATGAAATGTTTGGATATATAATTTAAAAATAGTAGAATAATGACTATATATTTAGGGTGGTTTGGGATCACTTTTGGGCGGTGGTGGGTGGGTGGGTGGGGCTTCAGACCTTCGGCAGAATTCAAATGAGCCATTTTAATCTACGTAGATTAATTCCAAGACTACATTGAGACATAACAAGTAAACAAAGACTCTCATTACACAAAAAATCAACATTTTCAGAAAAAGAAATTGAACTTACTAGCGAACATAGAAGTCACAAAACTCCTTGTACACCTTGATGTCACTGCGTCTCCTCTGAGAGGTGGAGAGAGGCATGGTCTCCTGGCCGTTCTGTCCATGCTGAACCCCATTAAGCTGCACAATGTCTCCATTTTCAGCAAACTCTTGGTTCTGGTCCTCCATGGTGGAAGCAAAAGGTCCAAGCAGACTGTTTCAGTAGGAAGGTCAGTGAGAGTACTCCAAAAGTATTTAACAAATTCTGGCCAGAAGTGGAAGTCCCTGATTGCCACACTGTGACTGTCTGACCAGTGAAGGTCCCCAAGTCCCCTTTCCTTTCCTCCCTCCTCCCTATCTGTCGCTTAGTACAAGGCTGTCCACCTTTCAAACTAAGAGCCTAGCTGCACAATCTCAATGTCAGAATGTTTAGATCATCCCTGCATTACAAGCATAAACCTTCATTAGATGAAGAGAAGCGTGAATTGACCCATGTATGCCACATTTACATTCTTTCATTCTTGTTGCGGCAAGGTTAGACAAAATTGACAGAACAAAACCCCATTCGACTTTTTTTTTAGCTCCCGCTGTTAGAAATGTAATCTTGTTTCCAGCCTGCCTAATTTAAATTCACTAGTCAAGCTCAATGGTGCAGCATTTAACCTGGAACCTTTATAAGACTTATAAAATGGCAGAACTGGAAAACTGCATAAACTACAACACAAAATGAATGAATAGTTCATGAATGACAGCTGATACTAAATAATAACAGCATGCTACTAGGCCAGTCACAATGGAGAAGTTTAATTTATTTTATTTTGTCATGTAAAAATCAGTCTTTTAGAAGCACCAGGCTTGCAAAAGGCTATTATAGAAACACCAGCCTGATAAAGTCATAAGGAATGTGGACAAACGTCTGAAATATATTTCAAATACTTGTGGCAGATGACTATAAACATTCAACATGCAAGAATATTAAAAGAATATTAAAATAAGTACTAATTAATGATTTAAATGAGTGAAAAAAACGTTCTGGCCACTAGATAATGATAGATTGTAGCCCCTAAACACATAATGGTATATGAATTATCATTTCACTTTTGTCTTTTTTCAGTTTTATTTATTTATTTAAATTGTCAGAAAGAAGCATGGGACTTTTAACAAGGCAGAGCATTCTACCTTCTAGCACTGAATATTTCTCAGACTCTACAAATAGACGAGGACTGTCATCTCCAAACTTGGTGCTAGCAGCTGCCACTGTGTTTTCATACCAGCCATGCCAGAGGAAGAGAGTTACACTCCTGCGCTTCTCAGTCTGCCTCCTTTTGGAGAATAACTCTTGTGTATCACATAGTCGGCCAGAACCTTAAACAATCCGGAATGCGTAATCTCTGAGCTGCAGAAGACTTTCCAGGACTGCCAGCATTGCTACGCAAAAGAGGATGTCTAATGAAGTACCCACAGTGATAAGAGGAGCTGTTTCTCTGTAACAGTTCATTTTTGGAAAGTTTGTATGACAGGAAAATGCACTTGTTTGATTACAAACCATGATTTTTGTATAACAATGGACTATATAGACAAAGTTTATTATTACATAACAAGGAAGAAAATGAGAGACGTAAGAATAGTATAATAGTATAATAAAGGAAAACAAGATAAATAGTTTAGTTTGAATAGTTTGGAAAATATAGAACTGGCGCCTGTGTGTGGTGTCAAGTGATACAGCTACCGTTAAAAATATCAACCGGTCTCTGCAACCACCAAATATCTCAGTGTCACGCGGTCAAGAGGATTACGGGAACACCAGGACTGGCAGTTTCCTCATTTTAACCCCTTCAACTGCAAAGGGTGCAGGGGTAACACAAAGCATAAGATGATCCAAAGGGTAGGCAAGGCATAATTGAAAGATACTCACAGTAATGTTAGTCACAGAACACAAAAATGATAATAAATGTTAACAGCAACCATCACAGATAATCCACTAACACTGAAACATATGGATATATACATCATATGGACAAAAGTATGGGGACACTCCAGGTTTGGGCTAGGCCCTTTATTTCCAGGGGCGTTCTGAAGGGCAATCTTAATACCTCAGCAGACCAAGATATTTGGACAACGCCATGTTTGGAGAAGAACCTTTTCTATTCCAGCCTGACTGTGTCCCAGTGCACAAAGCAAGCTCCATAAAGGCATGCTGGAGGAGTTCAGTGTGGAAGAACTTGACTGGCCCACACAGAGCCCTGACCTCAACCCCATTCAGCACCTTTGGGATGAACTGGAACAGAGATTGTGATCCAGACCTTCTTGTCTTCAGTGCCTGCTATTCTCTATAGAATGAATGGACACAAATTCACACAAGGCCTTGTGAAAGAGGGGAGGTGGGCAAGGGTGGGGAACAAGAATAGGTGAACACTGGAATGGGCAGTAGATGTAGATGTTGCTGTCAAGTTTCAAACCTTATATGAGCTCCAATTTTCTGAATCAATTCAAGATTCAAGATTCTTTATTTGTCACATGCAGTCACACAAGTACAACACACAGTGAAATGTATCCTGAACCGCTCCTTTACTGACTGTGCAAACATTAAAATAATAAGTAAATTATAAATTAAAATCTGGACATTTTCAGAAACCAGAAACCTCACTCAATACAATACAATACTGTGTGTTCTATGGTGCTGCATGTGAATGTATGTAAATAGTGAGAAAATAATGTATCAGCATGATCATTGGCACCAGTGAAATCACAAATTACTGATATTGAAAGGTGAGATTTTATCACGGAGTGAATAATTTCTTACCGGCTTATACCCAAATTGTTATTAGGTCAGAAATGTTCACATCTAATGAGGAATGAATAGGCATTGCACTGTTGTGTTCGTTTTTGTTGTTGTTTTCACAGTACAAACATTTTTCACCGGCATTAGATAAACTGTAGTTTATCAAAGCTGTTCTGGAGGTACTGTTTGTTGAGTATGCCTTCAGTGCCTGATGTCTCTGATGTTCAGTTTGAGCAGGCAACAGACACAGAGATGGCCTGGCTGACTGAGGCAGAGAGGAAGTTGTCATCTCTAGGGGACATCAAGCTGGAGCCGGAGCAGACCACAGCGCAGCTGCAGGCTCAAAAGGTCAGTATGACCAGGCCTAAAAAATCCAGCAGATAACTGTGTGTGCCGCATGCTATAAACAAACATTATGTCTTCTCAGGTGTTTTCTATGGACATCATGAGGCACAAAGATGCTGTGGATGAGATTGTGAAGACAGGCGAGGCAATAGTGAGCAGCAAAGATGAGGCAGAGAAGAAGGCTCTGAAGGTGAAGAAAAAAAACACTCAGTATAAACAGATACAATCCGAAGTTATGACCGAATGCTAAAAGTAACAATACACCTGTGAGATATTACGCATAGTTGGTGTAGAGTGGAGGTTTTGGGATGTGACTCATTTGTTGATGTGACTGTGTTGTCATGGGAACAGGCTAAGGTTCAGTCTCTCCTGGAGAAATACAATGTGGTGAGTCAGTTGAACTCTGAGCGCTGCCTGCAGCTGGAGAGGGCCCATTCTTTGGTCTGCCAGTTCTGGGAGACCTACGAGGAGCTGTGGCCATGGCTGCAAGAGACCCAGACTAACTTCACCCAGCTTCCGCGACCTGCTATTGAGTATGAGGCTCTCAGACAGCAGCAAGAGGAATTACGAGTAAGAACTTAATGTAAACCCAAAACTAAAGAACTACCTTGTTAGGGCCATCTTATCCTGTCTTAATTTAATGCATATTTTTGCTCTTAGCAACTGAGGGAACTGATCGCAGAGCACAAGCCACACATAGACAAGATGAACAAAACTGGCCCTCAACTGGTGGAGCTGAGTCCAGTGGAGGGAGAGCCCATCAGAGAGACGTACCAGGCCTCAGATAAGTTGTATGCCCAGCTTAAAGCAGATGTTAAGCACAGAGCTGCTGCCCTGGATGAAGCCATCTCCAAATCTTCACAGGTTTGTCTGCTTTTTCGAGTCTAAAATTTGAAGCTCTGCTGTCTCATACTTCTGTTTATGCGTGTGTCCTGAGATGAGTCTTTTTCTTTTATGTGTGGCCTGACCTCAGTTGCTTTATTTAAATCTACCAGCTGATAAAATGATCTATAAAAGCATCAGTGATTTGTTGTTAGAGCCTTTCTTTGGACCTGCAGTCCTAATTGTCAAAAGTTTCATTTGTTCCTGTCAGAAAGTGCCTTTATCTTTACTAACTTGAGATGAAAGTCTCTAAAAGAATTTCTTACATGTTCCTCCAAATAGTGGCAGCCCATTAATTGAGTTGTGATGTCAGAACCCTTTGATGCAAGTCAACTTTTAGCTTGCTTTTAGGGAATAAAGGATATAGCTGTCATGACCTCTGAAATGAGCTGAAGGAAATGTGGCGCGCTATTTCCACTAAGAAGCTTCCTGACAAAGTCACGTTCAGCATGAGTGATTACCTGCTACACTGAAAGATCATGAAAGGTTCTTGGCTGGGTCTGCTGAAACGTATCACTTGCATAACACTGAGGCCCGCATGTACTACTGTGGGATTTTACTTGTGTTTGTGAAATTGAACTGAATGTTGGCCTTTTTTCCTCCCAAAGTTCCATGATAAGATTGACCCTATGCTGGAGTCTCTGGAGCGCATAGCAGAGCGTCTGCGCCAGCCTCCCTCCATCTCAGTGGAAGTGGAGAAGATCCGGGAGCAGATTGCTGAGAACAAGGCTGTGAATGTGGACTTGGAGAAACTGCAGCCCTCTTATGACACTCTAAAGCAGCGAGGAGAAGAAATGATCTCTCGCTCAGAGGGAGCAGACAAAGACCTGTCTGCTAAAAGTAAGCACTCACTTCAAATGAGAGAAACTCTGCAGACACCTCAGCTAATGTTGATCTACTTCATTCCTGTCACAAGGAAACATCCTAAATGTTCATTTCTTTTCTTCTGCTGTACTCCAAAGCTGTGCAAGACAAGTTGGACCATATGGTATTTGTGTGGAACGACATCCAGGCTCTTCTGGAGGAGAGGGAGGCTAAACTCCTAGATGTGATGGACCTGGCTGAGAAGTTCTGGTGTGACCACTGTGCTCTCATTGTCACCATCAAGGATACACAGGACTTGCTGAAAGAGCTGGAAGAGCCTGGAGTGGACCCCTCTGTTGTCAAACAGCAACAAGAGTCTGTAGAGGTCAGTGACCTCTAGACCTATTAGATTTATTCACATTAACACGACTGAATTAGTATTTGACTAATGCATGTCTCTAATACTTGTTTTTTGACCACAGAGCTACAGAGAGGATATTGATGGACTTCAGGAGGAGCTGAATGTGGTTCAGAATCTGGGGGCAGAGCTTATGACAGCCTGTGGAGAACCAGACAAACCAGTGATCAAGAAGAGCCTTGATGAGGTAACAGTGAAGTAGCAAACTTTTCAAAGTTTTAAAGGGGAAACTGTTTTTGCCTCTTTTCAAATTCAATAGGATATTACACATTTCTTTCATAGTAGTCTGTAATATATAATGGATAGTGTGCACCAATCAATATAATTGAAATTATATTTTTAATGCATTAGTACTGCTAGTAATTACAAACTACAGGAGCAACTATGATCTATGATCTGAAAAAAAACATTGTTCTGTAACAAACTTCTGCTGTGTCCCCTCTGCATTTTAGGTGAATTTGGCCTGGGAGACTTTAAATAAGACATGGAAGGAGCGGGTGGAGAGACTGGAGGAGGCCATGCAGACTGCTGTACAGTTCCAAGATGGTCTTCAGGTACACTGTGTATCCTTCAAATCGTGCCTCCAGCAGCTTTTAGTGCATTCAGGTCATCTTAACATCAATGTCTCTGGTGGCTACATTATGTGATAGTTCCATTTCATGACTGGTGTGATTACTCAGCATGACTCATACTTTCTTTGTGCTCTCATGGCTAAAATTCACACCATGTACACTCAGAGATCTCATTCATTTCATTTCTCAGTTATGATGCATAGTAAATTACACTGTCATTTAACTGTGTGATATACCTATATGTTTTATTTAACATACAATTTGATTATCACTGATGAGATGCCTTGAAGTCATCATTAATATACTGAGATAACAGAGATATTAGTAATTTTATAGTAATTTTTATCACTTGCAGTGAGGTAAAGAGGGGCCTTTAAATATAATTTTTTTATCAGTCTAGCTTTTAATCAAGGCCCGGCCAGACTTAAAGCACAGACACTACTTTTAATGTTTAGGTGTGATTCAGTTCTCCAGCCTTTTCGTTGTTGGCTCTTTGGTCTTATCAGCTTAGAACAGGGATGAAAATGCAACGTAAGTTAAAGTGAAGGCAGTATTTTGGTGTGTGACGATGCACTTCATTCTCTGCAGGGCATGTTCGACTGGGTGGATATTTTAGAGAGCAAGCTGGATTCGATGTCACCTGTGGGCACTGACCTGGAGACTGTGAAACAGCAGATTGACGAGTTGAAGGTATTACTTTATCATTTCTGAGTGTGTGAGGTTTTAGCCTTCAAAAATGGAAACCTGGAACTCAAGGCCGTATTTGATTTGTATTGATCAAAGCACAAAGACACGTTTCAGTGATTCCACCCAGTTGTGCCTTGCCTGCTTGTTTGATAAACATAGAGGCCCTACAGACCAAATAACAGCTGTGTTTATCCAGAGAACGGTCATTTCATTTGCGCGCCCAGAGTTAGTTCAAAGGTGCATTGTTGTAAACTTTGTATTGCCAATAGTATTCTAGAGAATGATAGACAAACAAACCTTTTTAATGTTAGCCAAAGGGCAGGCACACACACACACACACACACACACACACATATAGTGGGAAGTACTGTACCAGTCATACCAGTTCATCTGGTATACTGTAGAACTGTAGAAAACATGTTGGTTATGCGTTTTGTAATTACCTTAATATTGGTATTGCCACAAATAAGGGTGCTTAATGAATAACTAATAAATTTAGCTTTAATGTGTGGCTAGTGACAGAAGAATAGCACACACCTGCCTGCATGAACACACCCAGTTGTGAGAGTTTTCCTGCTGGAAAGGGATGAGTTGGAAAAACAGATTTGCAATGCAAAGAGAAGGAGAAAGAGAGAGAGAAAGGAGCCTAATCTGTTGTTTGAAAGTGGTTTGAGTTTAGAAAGACTAAATAATATACACTGCAAAGTCTGTTGTGCCACTTTTGTGGCTGGCGGGGGAAACACCAGTGACCTGTTTCATAACGTCTAAACAGAGCATAATTCCAAGACATTTTGCAATTACAGTTATCAGATGAAATGAACATTTTAATGATGCTCTGCATATGACCATAAAAGCAATCGCTTAATTAAAGTAACAATCGCAAATGCGGTTAGTTTATGCAACTTTGTTTATCTTCTAATGTTGAAGGAGCTTAGTCTAGAAGTAATCAGTTTAAAATAATTTAAAACGACAAAAGCATTAGTAACAGGTGTCTGTATTTGTTGTTTGTATAGTGTTGAACATTTTGTCTTGTTGATTATGGGACATTTTTGCGCAGGTGTTCAAGGGAGAGGTATACCAGCTTCAGATCGAAATGGAAAGGCTGAACCACCAAGCAGGTTTGCTGCTTAAGAAAGTGCTGGACGAAGCAGACCGCCTCGCCATTCAGGAGCCCATCAATGAGCTCAAAATGCTCTGGGACAACCTGGATGAGAAAGTTATCAACAGACAGGTAAAGTTTGAATAAATCTTGGCTATAAACCCATAGTTCATCTGAATTTAATTCTGATAGACTGACCATAACTGGCTCCTTGATGTCTTGCAGCACAAGTTGGAGGGTGCCTTGCTGGCCTTAGGGCAGTTCCAGCATGCTCTAGATGAACTTCTGGCCTGGCTCACTCACACTGAAGACCTGCTTAGTGAACAGAAGAAAACAAGTGGGGACCCCAAAGCCATCGAGATCGAACTTGCTAAGCACCATGTGAGTTTATACAGTTGACATAGGCTTGTGAATAATGACCTCACTATCGACTAGTATTTCGTGACATAGTTACAAGGACCACTTAACTGTCAATGTAATTTCAAATCTGTGTTGTTGCTAGGCCAAAAAATCTTCTATTTCCTGATAAATTCATTGTGATTTATCCATCTCTTGGAATATAGTGTTTCAATTTCTCATTAGACTTCATGTATTTTATCACTAGGTACTGCAAAACGATGTCCTGGCCCATAAGAGCACGGTGGAGGCAGTTAACAAGGCGGGTAATGAACTAGTGGAGTCTAGTGCAGGAGAGGAGGCTTCTGGGCTGCAGAGCAAGTTGGAAAACCTCAGCCAGCGCTGGAGGGGCATCTTGGAGAAAACTGAGCAAAGGAGGCAGCTTCTGGACAGCGCTTTGCTCCAGGTTTGACATACAACTTACTCACTGGCAGCTCTGTGGAATGTGGAGGTTTGCTAGAAACGGTGCTGTGATTGATGATGCTTTTCAAGAGGAGTGAAGTACTTTAATCAAGGAATGTGAGGGGGAAGAAGGAAATCCCAGACTTTCACAGACAGTAGTTCTGCTTTAAAATACATGCATCCACACATGTATTATGGGAAGGCATTTAATGTTAGAGATTAAATAGATGCTGAATCCTTTTTTAAAGAGAGCTGCTGTCAAGTTGTTTTTCTTTAACAGTTCTGTAGGAAGACAGCAAATCATTCTAAGTTCACACCGCCTGCCTGAAGAAGGTTCAAAGTTATTTTACTAAATGCATCTACTGACGGCATCTACAGACTCAGACGCAATTGTTCAAGCTGGGATGTCTCACAAACTTGCCCGTTTTGTTCATCCAGGATTTATAAGAAAAACATCTATTTTTTAAACTTCTTTTCACTCCTTGAAGCCTCCACTAATGAGTCTGTGAAGTCTATTGTAATGATGCTGGCTGCATTGTGTCCTAGGCTCAAGGTTTCCATGGTGAGATTGAAGATATGCAGCAATGGCTGAAAGACACAGAACGTCAGCTGTTAGCATCAAAGGCGGTTGGAGGCTTACCAGACACAGCCCGCGAGCAGCTTAACGCCCATCTGGTATGTATTTAAGACTCCGAGAGGCCTGCTACAGATGGCAAGCTTGTACCAATTCAAGCACACCCAATTTCATTTTCAGTGTATTTTTGGGACTAGTAGTAAACAGTACATGACACTGCATAAATAATTAGCAGCACTGTTTAGATAAAGAGAGTTTATGTGCCTCAGTTAAACGGAGCCGAAAATGAGTCTGGTTACTTCATTTTTAATGCCCGACCCTGTACTTTTATCTTTTGCATGTTTCATTAACGCCCGCTAATAAATCATCGTCACTATGCCTAGAAAACTGAGGGTAAAGCTGTAGCAGCAGTGTTTATGTGCACAGACACTATAACGTGTAGGCACAGCATGATTTTCTCAGTCTTCCCTTTTGAGGTGAGAGCATTCTAGTTCAATCAGGAATCCAGCTGCTTGGTCACCTTTCTGTTATCTCTTATCTCACTGGAACACAATTGTAAATGTCCTCATTACAGTAATGTTTTAATTCCATGTTATAACTTCTATTATTATTATTATTATTATTATTATTATTGTTATTATTATTGTTATTATTATGTGTGTGTGCAGGAGCTATGCAAGTCAATGGAGGCGAAAGAGGAAATCTATCAGCAGCTTCTTCACAGAGGTCAGCATCTGATAGCCCTGACACCAGAGGGCCAAGACAGCACCACCGAGCAGGACCTCCGCAACCTGCAGGACAAGTGGGAGTGCATGCAGGCCAAGGTGGCCGAGAGGAAGGTGGGTGCTGCCGCTTCCACGTCCCAGCTGCCAGCATGGCCCAGCATGCTGTGGCTTCGGATCCCACAAACGGAAATGTTTTATCATGCTGATCCATGTCTGATCCCAGAGCTGTGAATTGTGGTGATGTCAGTGAGGATGTGGTCAAAAGGGCGTTTATTTCTTGCCTGCCTGAGGAGCACTGGGAGTCTGTATGAAACAAAATGGGCTGTTCTGTGAAGTCAGACATATGTCTGTGGTTTATCGAGTGGCGTGTCAAGCCATGCAGGAAAGCAAAAAATACCATGTGGTTTAGTCCAAGCATGTTTTTAACCCAAATCTTCTGCCGCTTGATGTATGGCCTTAAGATTTAGGCTTGATTTCTGGGCACAAACTCAGTGTCAGTGTTCTCTTTGTCTCATAAATTTTATTCAAGGTTCTTGCTGAGTTGTATTTTTAGGACTTTGGTTTGACTTTGAGTTACAATATGTGGATTGCACCAACTGTTCAGAAGTTTGAAGTCGTTTGTTAGATCAACGATTATTTTCTATACAGCTAGACGTATCGCAGTGCAGTGTTTAATAATTGCCACAGAAGCGAGAATGAGCCCTGATTACCAGACTTGGTGCGAAGTGTTCTTGTACGATTTTGAAGATGTCCATGTCAGAGAAACGCAGTAAAACATGCTTTTTAGCTCGTTGTTATGGCTTATTTTTTTGCAGTTGTGTATGTATCATCTACATGCCATTTTGATTGAGCTTCCTCATTTCATTAAAATTGGTTGCCGTTTTGATGAGAAATGTACAAATTTTGTCTTAAAGGGGAGATAAGTAATGCAAAAGTCATTTTTCCATCCATTTATATTTCCAAGCTCAATAAAAAACTGGAAGATTTTGGCATCAGGAATCATGCCTCTATGATTGGTTTGCACCAACTGTTTAGAAGTTTGAAGTCGTTTGTTAGATCAACGATTATTTTCTATACAGCTAGACATATCGCAGTGCAGTGTTTAATAATTGCCACAGAAGCGAGAATGAGCCGTGATTACCGGACTTTGTGCGAAGTGTTCTTGTACGATTTTGAAGATGTGCTCCTTTATCCTGATGTCAGCATAAGGAAATTTGCATAGAACCACCCCTCATCAGTCGAGCCCCACCCAGTAGATTATTTTTGTATGAAAGTGACAGAGCCCCTAAACGGCTCAGTTTGAAAGGGACTGAAACTGTCCAGAATAGGGCTGGTGAGATCTCTTCATGTGAGAGTGATTTTGCTCGTGGGTGGAGGTAGCTCAGTGGGTAGGATACTTACCTCCAGATCAAGAGGTCATGGGTTCGAATCCAACCTTCAGCATACCATCACTGGGTCCCTGAGCAAAACCCTTAGCCCCACTTACTCCAGGGAGACTGCCCCATGTAGTTAGGGAATGGAAGTCGCTTTGGATAAAATGCCGTAAATGTAATGTTACTAACTTCTTTAAAAAGATGTATATGTCACCTTTAAGCGTTTCTTGAGATGTGTCAGTTGCAGCACTCTCTATGGTTGTAATTTAATGAAATTTGCATTCAAAGAAAGTGGAAGGGATGCATTCTGATGCAATGCAATGGATTTCCTGTGCCAGACATCGGCACAGACATGTCGTGAGTTATTGAAAGACAGTTGCATGTCCTGTGGATGAAATTTCACAAATCTAGTGCACATCTGAGAAAGTGAATCTGTTATATTGCAAGGTGTAACATTTTGCGAAGTTTGAACATACTGGCACAGGCGTGTATTGTGTCCTGAATTTTGATTGCCTGTTATTGAGTGAGACAAATTGAATTGCAGATTTTAGCAAATGTGTGGAAACACCAAAATTCTACATTTTGGCTGAAGCGGTTGAGATATTAAAAGTGCAACAGGCTGTATAGACAAAAGAGGTAGTGGGAGTGAGGTATGGTGTTAAATTAGGGTCATCCAACTCCTAGAGGCCAACCTGCAGTTGAGCTATTGCCCTACCTAACCTACCGCAGTGCCTACCCTACTTCATGGAGCACTAGCACAAAGGGGTGCATTTAAACAGGGACACATAGCTCTTATTTATAATCAGTCATGTGAACCCACAATTACACCAAGTTTCGTATGGACTGGTGACATCTAGGCATAAGAAATTGTCAATCAAATATTGGTTGGATTTATCAGTTAATTAAAGGATTTTTGTAGTGTATCTTATAATCCATGCAACTATTTGATTATCTACCTCAATATTTGTTCATCACTTTTTAAATATGAAGCATTGTTGTTGCCAACTTCATTTTAATGCTGTATAATTATTTAAAGGACTGTTTATCGTCCTAGAAACATTGAAATTTCCTGATTTTGTAATGTGTTGCTTTTAATTGCCTGATTACTGAAACCTGTAAAATTGCACAAAAGTGACACATTAAGTTGTATACATTTTTGGTATTAAATTGTTGAAAACATGTTGTTGTTGATTTCAGACTTTTGAACAGTTGCATACTTATTTCATGTAAGGCTTGTAAGGTTTCTTTGGAAGAGGAAAGGATGGTTAGACAGATGGCACTGCGTGAGTCAGACTGTAATGATGAATCACAGGATCATAATCCAGGTTGTGGTTGCTGGAGAAACCTAGTTTTCACTCTTTCATTTATTCTTAAACGTTGATATTAACACTTCCTCATCCTGTTCAATAACAAAGACATGCTGATTTTCATTGTTTACATGAAATGACTTGAATGACTATAGCTCTCTGTGTCCCTGTGGGTTTGTGTCTGTGTATGTGTGGTTGTTTTGTACAGGGGAAACTGGAGGAGGCGTTAACGATGGCCACAGATTTCCACAACTCATTGCAAGACTTCATCAACTGGCTGACCCAAGCTGAACAAAGCCTGACCATGGCCTCTCCAGCCTCCCTCATTTTGGAAACTATTTTGTTTCAGATTGATGAGCATAAGGTATCTATATTATTTTTTGTTTATCTGTGTGTGTGTGTGTGTGTGTTACACCAGTGTCTAAGAATGTGCATTGGTGACGCCCTACTTTATACACAAAATCTATTAGCTAATCTGTCAAGGGAGCAAAAGAGTTTTCCGTTTCCAGTTAATGACTCAACATGCCTTGATGTTTCCGCTCCACATTATCGAAGTGGCACACTCAGGAAACCTCTGCTCTTTTGAGCTTGATCACATTTGGCTTCAGCTCATTTGGTTCCGTTCCAAATGTGGCAATTGTCTTTTTTTTCGGTTTAAAATGATTTGCCCTCCACTAAGCTTGTTTTCCTTCCAGGTGTTTGTGACAGAAGTGAACTCACACCGGGATCAGATCATCGAGCTGGATAAAACAGGAACCCATCTGAAGTACTTCAGCCAGAAACAGGACGTGGTGCTGATTAAGAACCTGCTGCTGAGTGTGCAGAGCCGCTGGGAGAAAGTGGTGCAGCGCTCGGTGGAGCGAGGACGCCTGCTGGATGATGCCAGGAAACGCGCAAAACAGGTATCAAACCCTGCTAAATGTGATTGAAGGCAAATTTATAGTGTATTTTTTTCTCATTTTAGTGTCTCATGGGTCTAAACTATTTTTCGATTGACCGGTCAAACCATTATGTCTTCTGCAAATTCATAGTTCCGACAGTGCGACAAAGGATTTCTTCTGTTATAGTACAATGAACAGTAGAGGCCACATAAGACTCTAATATAGCCATAGTCTATGTAATGATTGTGTGTGATAATCTTACTCAGATAAACAGTAATGATGTAATTCCAGATTTTATTATAGGCCTAAAATTCAACACACATTTTTCTAATACAACCCACTGATTAATTTTCTACAAATAAAGTTTTATCACTTGATTTGCTTAACTCCACCTCTTTATTTCAACCAATAATTACAGGATTAGTTATCTTCTAATTTATATTCAGCCGACACCTTCAGTTTGCCCTTCAATCAATTCCATTTTATCACCTAATTTGCTTAACCTCTTGGCACCTTCAGTCTGTCGTGCAAAGATACTTGTGTGTCCGGCCTGGCCAACTTCTACACCTTAAGGGACCTGTGGGGGCTTTCCATCCCCCTTTTCAGCCACTGCGAGAGAGGGTGCACTGATTTCAAACTCTACTGTACAGGGCATTTGGTCAGACATGAGTTTAAACTTAACTGTAGGGTATTTTACATTGAAAACCGTATAATTGTGTCAAGCCAAATCACCGTCAATTAGTAAAATACCCCTATGTGTATGTACATATAAAACCTATTATTGTTGCCTCCTTGCAGTTCCATGAGAGTTGGACTAAACTGATGGAGTGGCTTGAGGAGTCGGAAAGGGCTCTAGACTCAGAACTTGAGATCGCCAATGAACCAGACAAGATCAAACTGCAGCTGGCTCAGCACAAGGTGACTGCATCTCATCCTGCAATTTTCCCTTTGAACGCAAATAATGACAGTCTTCCTAACATCCTGCTGATCTGTGGTGCCTTTGTGTTGTTTTTTATCCATTTCCATTAAATCATGTGTCAGACATCTGTAGAAACACTAAACCACGTCCAGGCAAGGTGTGAATCAGCATAAAACCAGCTGCCTTCTGCCGTCATTGTGTTATTCTTTGGTTGTGACTCACAAAGGAAGTATCATCCCGCCACAGTGATAGTAATTCTGTCTTAATCCTGTATGCAGTTGGGGCTGTGGTAAAACAATGAGTGTCGTGTAGTGCGACCCCCTCTTTTAGCAAATGCATATTTGGGGGCTTCCATAATTCCATAATAATCTGCTTTATTTTGCCAGGCCTTGATCTCTGGTCCTTTTAATTCAGGGAATTGGAATTTTGAGGACCCTCAACCCTCACACACATTTTCTCATTGTGTTTTTATGCACAGTGGAAGGGTATCATTTGATTTAAATAACGGTCCCCTAAAAATTACCTACAGTTCCTGAGATTGGTAAACGATCTGGTGAAACTAGTCTAGCTGAATTAGCCGTGTTAAATTTAGGGTATCAATGAGAATCAAGTTCTGGGCTGAAGAAGTTAAGGTTAACTTAAGAACTTAAGAGTTTATCACATTTAACTCAACATTCCTTTGCAGTAAATATTTAGGTGAATGTTAAGTTAAATCAAAGAGAACCTACAGGGAACCTACAGGGAACTCTGAAAATAAATTGTTACCAAAATAACAAAAATATAAAACCCTTCCTTTAGGAAGAGAACGTTGTGAATTCTGGAAGACTTGTGTCCATGCAATCATCAGATTTGTAGTATTACCTATAGAGTTTCTGCTATTTATTTTAGTTAATGAAATATGACTGTTGATACTCACAGGACTCAGTGAGGTAATTTATATGTTAAATGTTTTAAACGTTTTCACCATGTGCTTTTATTTATTTAATTTTAAATTTGTTATTTTGTTATATTAATCTCTAATAGGATGCTTGTCTACTATTTCATATAAGGCAGTCCTCCTTCAATAAATGAGCATGACTGTTGTGCACGATATAGGGGAGATCACACTGGCATGTAATTAACAGCTCAGCAGTGTGGACTCAGCAGATTCCTTCACATTCTGTTGACTCAGATGACAAGGAAGCAGTGCCATCCAATTCCATTTACCCACATATCAGTGTGTACTAGGAACAGTTTCAGTGCAGATGTCCTTGAGCTGAGGCTGAATGTTAACTTTGACTCCCTGTTGTTGGGCTGTTATAGGAGTTCCAGAAGGCTCTGGGAGGTAAACACTCAGTGTATGATACCACCAGTCGCACAGGCCGAGCACTGAAGGACAAAACCTCCCTGCAGGATGACACCCAGAAACTGGACGACATGCTTTGCGAAATCCGGGATAAATGGGATACAGTGTGTGGCAAGTCTGTAGAGAAGTACGTCTCTGTTCCCTTAACAGGATATACACTACATCAGTGTTTTTCAACCACTGTGCCGCGGTACACTAGTACACTAGAAATTCTTCAATTTCACCCAATTGGTCTAAAACATTTTTTGAAAACTAATAAGCCTGCCAATAATATGCCATCGTC
>JBBPDB010000146.1:8047852-8084480 GCA_037974465.1 Brachypetersius altus
TATATATACCCTGTAATAAAGGGTTATGTTATGTTATCTTTGCCACACCTATAAACACCTGAAATTACTTAAAAAGTCCTAAGTATCTGTGTGTGTGTGTGTGTGTGTGTGTGTGTGTGTCTGTGTGTGTGTGTGTCACAGGTGTTTCAAAAGGAGCTGGGGAAAAGGACGGGCTCAGTGCAGGCTCTGAAGCGCTCGGCCCGTGAGCTGATTGAGAACAGGCATGACGACTCCTCATGGGTGAAAGTGCAGATGCAGGAGCTAAGCACGCGCTGGGAGACAGTGTGTGCCCTCTCAGTCTCGAAACAGACAAGGCTGGAGCAGGCACTGTGTCAGGTACAATGCATTCTGCACCATCACACTGCCCTACAAAAAGCCAAACACATAGTACAGCATGTCCTGTCCCGATATATAACATTTTGTTCCACACTGTCATACTTTGTAACTTAGTATATTAGTTTAAAAGGAATTATCCACTAATATATTGTAGTCACTGAATAAGTCTTAAGCTTAACTAATTGATAAGGCTGTATTATAAGGATTGTTTTATGTCCTGTTTTGATAAAGATTTAGTTGACAAAGGCATGTTATGTTAAAGGATGGACTTTATCATGACAAAACTATTTTTGTGTTTGATGTGGAATTCTCTTACCAATGCATATTTTATAATGAAAATTAAGCAACAGTTAAACTCCATCAGCAGCTACATTAATGTAACAATATATTGATTAACCAGCTGTTGGATACTGAGGGTCCTTAAGAAGAAGTTTGAAAGTACACTCACAAATAAAATCATGACATTGTTTATTTGTATTTTTTCCTGCATTCGTACATAACCTTTTAAAAAATCAAGTAACTGATGAATAGCCTTAAATATTTTCTCAGATTCCCAAGACTTTTGCCCAGTACTTTAGGTTTGTCATATTTCCCATCTGTCCCCAAATGAAGGCAGGTGTTTAGGCAGACTTCCATGGCAAAGATTTTTACTTTTATTTTCAACAATGGGACAAAATAAAACTGACTCAAGGGTCAGACACAGAACTATCTAGACCAGTGGTTCTTAACCTTTTTTTCTTGAAGCCCCCCTTGCCTGCATTACACACATACACACACACTTTTACATTTCTCAGATTTTATGAATTTATTGTCTACCAATACAATTTTGGTATCCTCAGAGCAGACGAAATTGTGCACACCCCCTGTGATCTCTCGCGCCCCCCTAAGTGGGGCCCGGACCCCAGGTTGGGAACCACTGATCTAGACACAGGTCGGTCACTCATGAACTAAATACTAAACACAAAACCCCACAAACTAAATCCCAATCCCAATCACTGATCTCAAATTAAACACAGCTGTAACTGGTACACAAAACCCACCACAACTTCATAATAAAAGTAACCAAAACAAAACCCAAAACCAAAAACAGAACAGGGGCGACCTCTAGTGGCCGCTAACAGGACATGACGAGGTTTCCCTGTTCAGCCTACAGCAGTTTAATTAACTCGTTCACAGCGCAGGATGTGTGAGGCTAGGGCGCTTTTTGAATGAGGCGCAATACCAAGCAGCCAATCAGAACAGAGGTCTTGAAGGTACAGTGACCGGAAGAGCCTTTTATCCCAGTGGCTTATGTTCTCTGTGTTTCCTAGGCAGAGGAATTCCACTCAACTGTTCACATTCTGCTGGAGTGGCTGGCTGAAGCAGAGCAGAGCCTCCGTTTCCATGGGACCTTGCCTGATGATGAGGAAGCTCTCCGAAGTCTAATCGAGCAGCACAAAGCAAGTTTCCATGCAGCAGCACCAGCACACAATGCATACAAAAGGAGCATTTCCTCGGAGTAATCATACATTTGCCCATTTGTATTGTGACAATTGAGCAAATACAGCAGAGTTTTTAAAAGGTGACATGGAAAAAAAAAAGTTCTGGCGCTATATTTTCAATGCAGATGAGCCAGAATCAATACAGAACACAAGAATAATATTTGACTGCAGCTCCATTCTTTTCTTATTAACTCTCTGTAAAACAGAATTTGGACATCTTCAAGCCAGCCTGTACTGACGCTCTACGGTTGCCCATCAGGGTTTCCAGTAGAGTAACACAAGCCATACATGGCCTCTCAAGCTTTATGAACTAGTGCAGGCCAAAACAGGACTCAGCCCCCATTATTGCAAATCCTTTAAGCATGATCTCATGTTTGAACTAGAAAATGATTCGTTCACATACTTCTCGTCAGACATTATTCACAGCAGGGTAAATTCTCTTTGTTTTGCCTTTGTGTTGGCATGTGCCTAATGGGGAGCACTCTTATCTGAGCAGGAATTCATGAAGAAGCTGGAGGAGAAGAGAGTATCACTGGGCAAGGCCATCAGCATGGGCGAAGCCATCTTAGCAATCTGCCATCCGGACTCTATCACCACTGTCAAACACTGGAACACCATCATTAAAGCACGCTTCGAGGAGGTCTCTGCCCACCTCTTTAACCACTTCTGTTATATTTTCACACTTTACTTGTTGGATGTACATCAGTGTAAATACATACTGCAGAGTTTTTTTATAAACATTATTTATAAACATATACAGTGGGGGAACTAAGTACATTTTCTTCAGTAAATATGTTTTCAGTAAAGCTATTCACATGACATTTTTACCAAACATTTATAATAACTTAAGAAAGACACAACTATAAAGAATTCACAGCATTAAAGTCAGCGAATAAAGTTGTGTAGAATAAAATGGAATGACACAGGAAAAAAGCTTTAGAACCAAGAAAAAGCATTGCTAACTGAAAATCTGTAAGTTGTTAGAAAGTAATTCTGCATTCTTTCTGTGCAAGCTGGGTTTTTTGTTAAAACAAATGGGTTACAGACATATTTTATAACTTCTGAATCTTCCAGTAAGCACCTCGCAAGATTTCTGACCAGAGTGTCAGAGAGATAGTTAGAAGAGTAGCCCAGGAGAAGACAAGAGCCAATTATTACTCAGAAAGAGCTCCAGAAAGGCAGCAATTGTTACAGAGAAAACAATAGGCAGTGCACTCCATTTGCATGCCCTGTGTTCACTCCACTGGAATGGGCTATATATTTATTCCACTGGCATGGCCTGCACACAATGCAAGACTCCACTACTGAAGAAGAAGCATGTTGAAGTTTAAAGTTTGCTACATAACATTTGGACAAGCCTATGAAATACTGGGAGAACAAAAATTGTCGGTCATACTGCACACAGTGTCAATCAAACACAAAGCAACTGTGAAGTTTGGAGGTGGAAGCATCATGATGTGCAGTTGTTTTTCATCTCTTTACATTTGTGGATTTAATGAGGCAAACATTTCATGTGAGTAGCCTCATTGGACATATATTTACTGTAAAACTTTTAAAAATGTTTAAAACGTATTCCCCCCATTATATATTTATATATGTATTTGTTTTGCTGTTATAAGAGAGACATCATCCTCGGATTAACATGCCCTCATTCACATGCTTTCTGCCTGGGTGTCCACTGTTCTTTAGGTCACAGCTTGGGCGCGTCAGCATCAGCAGAGGCTGTCCGCTGCTCTCACTGAGCTTCTGGCCACTCAGGAGCTGTTGGAGAGTCTGCTCAGTTGGCTGCAGTGGGCTGAGACCACACTCACAGAAAAAGACAAGGAGGTCCTACCTCAGGAGCTAGAAGAGCTCAAAGTGCTCATCGCTGAGCATCAGGTACCTCTAGTACCTACAGGGCTTCTACATACATACCATTGATACAGTTTTCTCTGTAGTTTAATAACAGAATTGGATTGAAGCCTTATAATTATGTTTATTCAGACCTTCATGGAGGAAATGACCAGGAAGCAACCAGATGTGGACAAAGTTACAAAAATTCATAAAAGAAAAGCCACTGCCGACCCTCCGGTTCAGTCTCATATTCCTGTGCTGGAAAAAGGAAGAACAGGCCGTATGCTTTCTCAACATTAAATTACCTAAACATTTCATTTGCGGCATATGTCTTAATTTGAGCATGTCTTAATTATACTTGACAAAATAAAGGTTACTGAACCTTCCCAATCAATGCAAGTCAAGCTGCTTGTAGCTTATACTGTGTTTTCATCTTCAGGAAAGAGATCACCAACCCAGCCCGTGTATCCAACCACAGCTCAGGCTCAAATTGAGACAAAGAACCCCAGAGTTAACCTGCTGGTCAGTAAGTGGCAGCAGGTTTGGCTTCTGGCCCTGGACAGGAGAAGAAAACTCAATGATGCCCTGGACCGACTAGAGGAGGTCAGTTAGACTTCAGTAATTTTACAAGGATTTCACAGGGATTAAGGATGACATTTGTGAGATTGAAACCTTCTTCTCGACATAATTTCCTCAGCTGAAAGAGTTTGCCAACTTCGACTTTGATGTCTGGAGGAAGCGTTATATGCGGTGGATGAACCACAAGAAGTCAAGAGTCATGGATTTCTTCCGCCGCATCGACAAGGACCAGGATGGCAAGGTCACCAGACAGGAGTTCATTGAAGGCATTCTTTCTTCAAGTAAGTAAATATTTTATCTTTATGCTTAAGCCTAACTGGGATGCAGAATAAATATGTCCACATAATATGCCCAGATATGTCCAGACTACCCTGTGCAGTTCTAAGGTATTTTGACCCATCGCTCTATACAATGTTCAGGTCAGGGGAGCCCCAACTAGAAATGACACAGGTCCAATATCAAATATCACTATTTGACTAATGTCAGCAGAAAATGCTGAATCAGAGTCAATGTGTTCAGTCCTGTAACAAAATCTGTCCTGAAATAACACCCACCAACACTGTGTTGTGGATTGTTTTTGCCTGTGGGGTTGTTTTTCGGGGAGAGAGCCATTGAATAAGTTGAGGGTGATACTTCGATTTTGACCTAAGCTCCCTAAATAAACTGCCAGTGAGTAAGAGAATTTATTTTAAAGTCTTAACACATTCTGTCTAGACTTCGCATTACAATTTAAATATTTGTTTTTATTGATTTATATAGACTTTATACATTATTCTGCCTCTCTGTTCTCTCTTTATTGTGCATTATTGAGAAAACCACTGTTTGTCATATGTTTTAGCATGTCTCTTGGTGCTAAATACTATCACATCTCAAATACTTTAAAAGTTTTATTTTTAGGATAACTTAGTGATGATTTATCTAGGTTTAGTCAACTGGAGGTTAAATGCTAGCACTGTTATTCCACTGATTAATTATACCATGCAGATTGTTATCTTCCTCACTTTGGGTGCTTGAACATTGTCTTACATTTACTTTTGTGATTTTTTTTTTTTACTTTTAATTATGTAAAACTCCATAAATAATGTAAAGAATTGTGTGTGACATTTGCTAAATAAATAAACTACATTGTTGTGCCTCAGATGAAGTGCTTCGAATAAAATGAGCTCATTTTAAAGCTAAAGAAAAATATCTGATCGTTATTGACTGCTACCAAAGATTTCAGTATTGTTGGAAAGAAGTAGTATTGCACCATTTCAGCTCCAACGAATGACCCTTCCTTTACCATTCTTCACATGATCTTTATTCATCAGTGACTTTTATTGCTTCATGCTCTGTTTTTTTTACTGCTCTCTGCAGAGTTCCCCACTAGTCGACTGGAGATGAGCGCCGTAGCTGACATTTTTGATCGGGATGGCGACGGTTACATCGACTACTATGAATTTGTGGCTGCACTGCACCCTAATAAAGATGCCTACAAACCACTCACCGATGCTGACAAGATTGAAGATGAGGTATGCTTTGTTTTAGTTCCCAGCCGATGGGATTTAATTGATTCATTACCTTGTATTTCTGGGATTTTCACTCATGTGTCTTCTTCATTTCTTTAGGTGACGCGCCAAGTGGCGAAGTGCAAGTGTCCTAAACGGTTCCAAGTGGAGCAAATTGGTGCCAACAAATACCGGGTAAGAAACTGACCACATTACCTTTCAGTGCGAGTCCGAGGCTTTTATATGTGAAGACTGATGCAAGATTAAGGCCAAAGCAAACATGATGGCCGCCAGCTCGTATCTAGTCCGGTGTTGAAAAGAGCTTTTCAGGGGCCAGTGGTGATGCAAAAGTGCGGAAAGTTGGCAGAGCTCCACTGGCCTCTTTCAGAACTACTTCCCAAGACAGACTTCTTTGCCCCTGCACTGCTGTTGCCAGAAATAATTACGCCATAGCATATTAATGTGGTGTTAGATTTTCACTATTTTAGTAAGAGGGCAAAGGCATTGTCACATTTAACATTTGTAGAGCAGATAATCATTGTAAATCAGTATTTTTTACATTCTGTCTGAAACATTTTTATTGCCTTAGATGAAATAATTTTTAAAAAATGATGTATTACATATAATCGCAGTATATTGAATGTTGTTACCTTAATGTAATTCTATGGTAAATTAAATGTAGATAGAAAGGAATAATGAAGAAAGTAATCAAGTTTCTACAAATGTCCACTAATCCCAGATCTAGTCGCAGATTGGATTCCAAATACTCTTCATTAATCTTAGTAATGTGACGCAGGCGAATAACCAAAAATCCCACTGTAGCTGAATGCTCCACACATTTTTGACAACAGGGGAGTGCTAGAATGTAGATTTTGTTGCATCTGACAAAAAATACAGAGGAATCTGATCCAAAATCAGTCTCTTAAGCCCTGTTGCTGTCTGAAAAGGCTGCTATTAGTGGTGGAGTTTTGATCATTTTAATAGCAGTAAGTCATATTGTGTCCTAAACCACATTCACAAATCTGTGCCGCTGTTATGTCCCAGGATTTTTGTCCACAATACGTGCCAGGGCACGTAACAGCCGCCTTAATGAAAATATGAATGTGGGTTGAGACGCTTAAGGGGTTTTTATATGGACGTGATTTTGGTGACAGTTATCTAAAGTTAAAGAGTTCCAAACTTAAAAAAACAACATTTGGAACCCAAACATGTCTTGGCTTATCTGGGGTAAGTGACAAGGAAAAAATCATTTTTGCCAAATGATTCCTTTAAGGCAAACTGTACATGCAATGTATTCTAATGTTTGTTTTCTCATTTTTTTTCCACTGTTCAGTTCTACCTTGGAAATCAGGTATATAAAGTGTTTTTTCTAGTGTTTCGCTTGTCTTTTTTGTGGGGTTTCACTAATCCTTTCAATGTTTCTGCTTCTCCAGAATTTAAGTCAGTCTTGAACTCAGAAGCGGATAAGCAAACTTAATCTCAGGAATGCTCTCCTTCAGCACTAGCTTGTTTTTCTGTGATTGTGGCAAACTCCACAGACTCACATTGTTGTCATATCTGGTCCTTCTAGTGTGAGAAAGCAAATAATGGTGCAAGTGAACACAGAGAGAGAAAGAGAGAGAGAGAGAAAGTGGGAGTGCCTTCTAAAAACTTCCTTTGGTTCCTAGTCTGTATTAATAATGTTCAGCTGTTTTAGTGCCGGAGAACGACACCAAAAATGGTGCGGTCCACTAGAGGGTAAAAATAAATAAAGATATTCATCAAGGGTCTGGAATGGGAAGGATCAGTGTACTTTTAGGCTGATTATCAGTGTCACATTAATGGCAGAACGAGAAACTATTTTAAGCTTAGGTCTGAAGAAAGTGCTAGTTCTCCACCTTAGCTGCGTTGTGTGGGAACAGTTGGAATGCTGGAGACCTTTTTAGGAAGTATCAGCATTTTATATGGTCAAGCCCTGCATATCTGCTTTTGAGTTACAGTGCATTTTTTAACAACCTGCACCCCCTCTTTGATGTGTTCATCTTTTGGGAGCTTTGAAGTATAACACCAAGTGTGTGCTTGCCTTCTGCAGCCTGGAATTGATTTAACTTCCAGCTCAAAAGGACCTTAACCCACGCTGACACAATAACTGATGCTTGCGTTTTTCCCTCCTTTTCCCTTTTTTCTGACTTTCAAACACAAGCCTGTGCTACAGATAAACTTTGAAAATTGTTGCCATGGGTTTTTGTTTGTTTGTTTGTTTGTTTTAAGACAGCATAAAACACATGAAATCATGGGCTACATGCTTTCTCAGGGTCATGTTTTGGGAAAATACCTGATAGCTGGTGGGAATGAATTGGGGAGGGACTCATGCAAAACTCATTGCTTTCCTTCGCTTGTTGTCAAGCTTTTTTATGTTGTCATGTGCACCAGTCTGTTCCGTTTTTTGCTGTTCCACATCAACTGAAACAATTCTTTCGACAGTTTGGTCTCGTTCACTGCTTACATGACCCCTTAATCGCCGATGAGAGTATAACAAACAGGGACAATCAAAATCTAAACCCCCAACTGCACGTTGCTGTTTTGGAAAGCTGTATCCTGGTAAATGGAAGTTTTTAAGCCATTTGTTGTGACTTCTTTTTACTATTTTGACCATGCTTCAAAAATCATCCCCCCCCCGCCCCCCTCCTATCACCAAATTCACCAGTGGCATTAAATCATTCTGGTTATCACATAGACAGAGCGGAGGCCGGACAGAGGCTCAGCCAGAGGGTCATCAGTGTGTTGATCATGTTCAGTGTTCAGAGAGTGGAGTCCAGTCATCTTTCCATACTGTTCCTAATGTGTCATTGGAGTCTAGCCATATTGGTTCTGCATCAGTGTCAACACGCACACATCCTGGTTTTGTAGCTCTAGCGACTGCAACCTTTGTATGTATTGTTGGTTTGTGGAAAGATCTGTGTTTGTTTACACTTAATTAATTAATGTATTTATTTTAAGCAGAAAGCATGAGGCCATAATTTTTGTATGTGTGTTGTGAAACCAGCTGCACCATGGCCACATCCAACTGGCAGACTTCATTTTGACAGAAAGCCTCTGTGGTTGTTGAGCCCCTATTATTGGCATCTGGCTTGGGGACGACTTCTTTTCAGACTTCTTCCATTCCGATGCCATAAATAGCTTCCCGCCGTCTTTATTTGCTGTAGTGGTTCCGCCAGGGTGGGCTGACAACGCCGCAGTGCACTCTAGTGGTGTCAGCCTAGTGTTAAACCCATCTGGAATACACTGTCCACCAGTTCTACCTTCCAGCCTGACCAACACGTTCTGATTCCACACATGCCAGCACGCTACAAATCTGACCGCTTTAAAGCACGTCACCAATCTCAAACGAATGATAAATTCACATAAAATAGGGGTTAAACCAGTTGGATTGACCATTCATTTGTATGTTCTCTGGAATGAATCTGATGTTGTCTTGATCAAAAAATTGTCCTTTCTCGCCTCAGCTGGGCAGCAAGCGCAAACAGGTTCCTTAGACCGGCCTGAATGGGAGCATATGGAAACAAAAGTGACCAAGTGTGGCCACACGAACAGGCATTTATCATAAACTTATATGTAGCACATGTAAAAAGAACCAGTACTAGAACAAGAGCTCTAGACATGCTCAGTAGAGGTCTGTGCCAGGTTCGGTTTGCGCTGTTACTCTGCTGTGCGGTTTTCTCATTGTTACTGTAATGCATTGAGTCTGTACTGACTTATTCTCTGCCTCTCGCCCAGTTTGGAGACTCCCAGCAGCTTAGGTTGGTGCGGATCTTGCGCAGTACCGTCATGGTGAGAGTGGGAGGAGGCTGGATGGCCCTGGACGAGTTCTTGGTCAAGAATGACCCTTGCCGAGGTAATTATTTCAAACCTTTAAATCACACCAAAGGCTGACAGTCGATGTTAAGTACAGTAGCCGAACTGGGACATTTTGAATAAATTTTTTTAAATATTTTAAAATCTGTAAATTATTTTGATATTCTGAAGAATTGTTCACTTATTTTGGCCCATTTTACAGTGTTATTAAGAATGTGAATATTAAGAAAAGATAGCATTTATGTTTAAAACCAGTTTTTAAATGTTCCTCTAGCCCTATTTAAAGTCTTTTCTGCCTCTGACTGGCTGTGTATGATGTTCTGAAAGCTTGCTGCCATGTTCCTACTAAGCTTTTCTCGCTGTATTCTACTGTCTCTCCTTTTACTGTTCTCCTGCTGAATATACCTGCTGTTTTCTTCGTGTTATGAACCCGACTATGATTTCTTCTAGTTCATCACCACGGGAGTAAAATGTTACGCTCGGAATCAAACTCGTCAATTACTCAGTCTCCTATAGGTTGGCAACTCTCACACTTTCTCTCCTTGCTCCATCCCAGTGGTATGTGTGCATCCCTGTGTGAGTGTGTCTGTGTGTGTGTGTGTGTGTGTGGGTGTGTGTGTTCCCGCTGCAGTGATGGTATTCTCATTAACATTAACCTCACACTACTCCCTGAGATTTCTCTTGCATGCAGCTGGTTGTTGCATCGCGTTTCCGGCTGCTTTTCTGTTCAGCCTCTGCTGTCTTTTTGTTTTCAGCTCATTGCCTGTTTGACAATCTCACTTGGGTCAGGTCTTCCAAGTTAAATGCTAGGAGAGTTTTGGTTGTTTTGGTATAATGCAGTTAGAACTGAAGGTTTTAAAACATCTTTAGAATGTCAGTTACCTATAGCCTTCTTTCATTACTGTTTAAAAGAAGGCTGGAGTCAAAGTAACTGGTCAGGTGGTTTGCAGGACAGTCAGTGTTCTGTATTATTTTCTCAAAAGGTTTTTTTTTTGTCATATTACGCCATTATACCTCAGTGATGTGCAATTGCATGTGGCCTGCTCTTGTCATAGCGTCAAAATCACAGAGTCCACGGCCTCCACTGCCAGTTTTATGTCGACCATTTACAAGATAGGCATCATTTTCTCAAATCACTCTCACCGTACAATCATCACCCCCCCACTCCCACCCCACTGTGTACTCCTGATGACTCTCGACTCATCGCTGTATGTGCACTCTCCTCAGCTAAAGGTAGGACCAACGTGGAGCTGCGAGAAAAGTTTATCCTTCCAGAGGGCACCACCCAGGTGATGGCCAGCTTTCGCTACCGAGGCCGAAGGTCACGGCCGTCATCAAGGGGCAACTCCCCGAACAGGTCAAACTCAAGCCACAGCTGTCCTGCACAGGCTAACCCAGCTGCTGCATGTGCATCCAAGGTAGGAACACTACTGTCATTTGTTAGCTGGTCTGTCTAAAAGTAAAAAAAAAAACATTCTTACTAGTTTTGTTGTTTGTATACATAGCTATACAGTGTCATTGACTAGTCTATTATCTGTAGTTTTCATACCATTGTTTGTTGAGTTTTCCCATTTTGTCCATTTTTGTCCTTTCTACAACAAAGGGGTTCACTGTTTTTCAAAATTTAACAGATCACATGTGAATAAGTCTTTAATGGTTTAATCTAATACCCAGGTAACCCAACACAGTTTTGTTTCTAAGAAGGTTGATTTTGATCTTGTAGGCACACTGAATTTACGCCCTTTATCTTTAGTGTCCTCAAAATGGCCAAAGTATTTTGCTACACCCATTTGATGGAGAGAGGGTGGTTCTAATCTCAAGTAAAGCTGGCATAAGTCTGGCATGGCTCATGCTGTCCAAGAAACTTAACAATGACTGAATGAAAATGGAAGCTAATGTCTGATGAAAGTAATTTATCTATTTATTCAAAGTTGATTTATTTGTTTTAACTTGTGTCAAATTTTGATTAAATGGTGAACTTCTTCCATTTGCACCCTTTTTGTGTATTTATGTATTTCACCTACCATTGTTCCTCACAGACTCCCCAGCATTTAACACGCAATTATGATAAACCCTGGCTGACAAACAGCAAATCAGCTACTCCTCTAAAATCATCTGACTCCTTTGAAAGCCAAGGGTCATCCAATGAGGTATAGTGAATTAAGAGGAGTGCCGAAATCCAGCGTATCAGCGCTGATCTAACAATGCTCTCGAATTCACTGTCGGTTTCTTGCTGTCTACCTGAAGATAACACTGTGGGAAAAGTCCAGTTTCACGCTTGCGCTAATGCATGTTGTTTAATTGCACAAACAAAAGCTGTAATTTAGTCGTTTGGTCAGAAAGCATTCTTTTCTCGTGTTAACACTTCCTGTCGATTGGAGAAATTCAAATATGACACACTAACATTTTCTTTTTCTCTTGAGTGCCAAAATACTTTAAACTACTAACAGCAAAAACAACCATTTCTATTGTAACTTCTTTAAGACCTATCTGACCAAACTTTCATGCTCTTGGTGCTTGTTCTACTAAAATACTAAGCATTTTTGTATAAGAATTTGTCCAGATATTCCCCTGTAGGTTGTAATGACACATTGTAGTACTCAATGTTAACCTGATGGTTCAACAGTCGTTTTATAATGACATTTGGCACATTGCATATTATTTTCTTCTAATCCCATTAACTAGAATATTACACCTTTCTCATTTGGAAAACTTGTCCTGAGGTGATCTGAAAGTTGGTGCTCTGGTCATATAATAACTGACTAAATGCAGGGTATATTATCTATTCAACATTAGCTCACATCATCCGCATGAGTCCCTCCTTTGGATAAAATAAAACCAATATCCTTGGTTAAAGATCTGGGCCGCTGCTTAGTTCTGATTGGTCTCTAATTAAGCCTTTGTCCTTGACAGAGTACTCCCATCCAAGGCAGCAAGCTCCGCCTGCCTGGCTATTTGTCAGGGAAAGGCTTCCAGTCTGGAGAAGAGGGCACCTTGATAAATGCTGCGGTTCTGAAGGCCAAAGGTCAGGCCTTCGGTGAGTAAGGGTTCAGTTTTGAAAAAATTCTGATTTACACAAACTTCCCTTGAACCCAGATTAATCCAAGCCATATTTGGTGTCCAGTTTGCTTATTTCCATGTTTAGTGTCTGTAGCCATTTCTGTAGACAATGGCAGGGCTGAATAATTTAAATAAATTTACTATAAATTTCTCTAACAGTAGCTTAAGAACAATGTTAGATAAATAAAATGGCACTCTAAGAAATTGCAATTTAAAAATAAAAAGACTAATCATTCAGGCCATTCTAATCATTCTCATTATCGAGTTTGAGATTATTTAACAGTTTAATGTTATTTAAGGCACATGTGTGATTATTTAGTTTTGCAGTTAGCTTAATGCTAAATAGGGGTTGTTAGCTACAGAAGCAAACTTCAGACACAAAATACATTTTGTCTGTTCAAGAAAACGTCAAAAGGAGAATTCCACAGTTTTTTCAAACTGAATTGTTGAGTCTTTTGTAGTGGTCTGATGTGAAATGGTTAATTGTAGAGGAGCTTTGGATTTGGAAACCTTGGATTTTTTTTTGCAGTAGTGGTGGCAGGAAGCAGCGGTCGTGAGAAGGACTCTAAGATAGCCAGTGTGTACACCTTCAAAGGTGACCAGTGAATCTACTTCGTTACTGACTTCGTTTTCAAATAGCTGTAGATCTGGATACTTGAGTTTTCTTTCTGGAATATTTAATATCTGGTAAAACAGTGTCTCTCTGTTTTTGGAGGAAAAGTCAGAGAGGTGAGATTGTGTTGGTTTGGACATTTTTGAGAGGGATGCTAAGGGTGGTGCTGCAGGGAAGAGGAAGGTCTAGTAGGAGGTTTATATATAATAATAATAATAATAATAATAATAATAATACATTTTATTTATGGGTGCTTTTCATGGCACTCAAGGTCACCTTACAAAAAATAAATTCATATAAACAATAAGTACAAACATATAAAAGACATACATACAATAAAATGCTAAGATATAAAAACAATGCTGTCAGTATCATGTAGAAAATGTACATCTAAACAAATGAGTCTTTAAATGTGATTTAAAAATAGAGGAATTAATACTACGGAGTTCCAGAGACGAGGGGCAACACGACTAAAAGCTCTGGTAGTAGCCCATAGTAGTTAAACGAACAGGAGTAGCGACAAGTAAACCAGACTTTGAGGTATCTGAGGGTGCGAACAGGAGTGTATACATGTAAAAGATCTGAAAGATGAGGAGGAGCAAGATCATGAAGAGCTTTAAAAGTCAGAAGAAAAATCTTGAAGTCAATACAGAATTTAACAGGGAGCTAGTGGAGCTGTTGAAGAATAGGGGTTATGTGTTCAGTGCGGGTGAAGGAGGACATGCAGACAGTTGGTGTGAGAGAGGAAGATGCAGATGATAGAAGGAAAGGGAGATGGTTGATCTGCTGTGTCTCTTTTCTATTAGGTTGCTGTAGAGGCCCTGTGCTTTAGATGCCTGGGCCTCTTTACTACCACTGTAAACAAGTGTGCCTCTGAAAGTTTCACTTGAATGATTTCACATCAGACCACAACAAATTACTTTCTTTTATTTTTATGATTATCAATTTTGTAATTTTGGAAACATTGTCAGAATCCTCTTTAAGCAAGTGATAGTTTCATCTGGTTAGGCACATAGACCATCTAGAGTACAGATGTTAAACTTATTTAACATGTAAATACGGACCCTAGGATGCAGCATTTCTCATAATGAAGACACTGTACTAAACCATAGTCCTCTTCCCAGGTTCCAGTAAGATTCCAAGCAGGCCGGGCAGTAAAGCAGGCAGCCGTGGGAGCAGTCGCAGAGGAAGCGACGCCTCAGATTTCGACATCTCCGACATCCAGTCTGTCTGCTCGGACATGTCAGAGACGGTGACAGACTCAGGGAGGCCTACTCACCGGTCATCCTCCCGACAACAAGGGAGCAAACCCTCCAAAATCCCCACCCCACAAAGGAGGAGCACGCCCACCAGCAAACTGGCCAAGACCACCAAAAGATAGTCAGTAGCTTTTGGTAATTGTGAGGACCAGCGTAGACCTCCACAGCACTGTGCTGGCACACACTGGACAGAGACTGGACACCCATAGACACTAAAGACTGTAAAACACTTATTTAAAACAAAACAAACAAAAAAAAGGTGTAGCAAGATGTAAATTATTCTGTGGCAAAATGTGGAGAACGAAGAGTGTGAGTGGAACGTGATGGTTTTGTGTGTTTGTCCTGTATTTGTATTTTTTTTTGTGAATAATGTCACGTCAGATTATTATATTATTTTATCGCTGCTATACCCGGAGAGGTTAGCACCAGTGGGAAAGAAAGACTGTACATTGTGTTGCAAACTAACAGTTTTCCACACTGTCTGAGCTGATGTAGAGAAGCTGAATGTACTGTAACCTCTTCAAGCTGTCATGCTTGTGAGCAATGGTATGCCACTGTATTCTGCCAGGGCACCACAACTATTTATTCATCTATTTAAAGTGCAATGATGTGCTGCTGATAATGCATTTTAAAGGGCAATACAATACCTTCAACTGTAACCATAGCAACTGCCCATCTTAAAACACTACAGAGAACCTTGATCATGGCCTTCAAACTGTCCGTCAAACCCACCTGCTGCATTCGCGAAATAATGTTTTAAGTTCATCAACTCCTAGCATTGTGTGCCATTTAACCTTGACCAGAACTTTCCAGGGTTCTGACTAGTAGATATTCATAAGTGCATTCATGTCTTCTGTGTACTGGATTTTTTTTTTTTTTTGCCTGAGTGACAATGGCTTACTCACAACCTTTTTGTAATAAATCTGCTTGCAAAAAGCTATGACGGTAGATCAAAGGGAAGCCCCCTCATTTGTTTTCATCTGTTCTGCATATTTATGATGTCTGCAGAGCATCCTTAACAGAGGCGTATTGTGTCGGATGCTGTAATGTTTTAGGCTTATGTTTTAATAAGTCTTGAGCAGTAAATCAGACGATTTTATGAGATGTACGGTACAAAATACAACGTCAGCATTCTAGTGCTTCTGGTGTGCATTCTGCCAGGTCCCGTAAAGGGAAAAAAAGGGGGACTTCCCGACTAAAGCGTGCCAGATGGTCTCTGCTGTGCACTGGATTAACGGTAGCATGTGAGTGAATGAGCTAAAGCATAATCGTCTGAGATGAAAGCAGGATCACTATCGGTCACCTCCTGGATGCTTTCAAATTGTATAATCTATGATGTCACAGACACAAAAAAACAGCTTTAAACGGGGGATTCCAGAGTGATGAAAAATTACAAGTTTTTTAGCTTCAAACAAAAACAAGACGTAGCATCATTTATAAATCATGATATGCATGAAATGTTTTCACTGAATCATACAATTTCACAGTCTGCAAATGACTGAACAGACTGTTGCCAGCTCACAAGCATTTGATTTATGCTCCTTTAAACAGGACCACTTTCTGAAGTACCTTAGTGTCAACGTCCAGGTTTTACAGTCTTGTATACAATTTGCTGTATAGCTGGCACCCTGCAGTAAATAGGCAATATAACATTGTGCATAAATACCCAGCAGTAGTGCTCTTGCTTTTTGCTTTGTTTTAAAATATTTACTACTATAGTGAATAAAATTCTTTTATTACGATGGCACCTGTCAATAGGTGGGAACCATAAGGCAGCACATCAGCAGTCTATTCTTAAAGTTGATGTGTTGGAAGCAGGAAAAATGGGTAAACGCAAGGATCTGAGTGACTTAGATAAAAGCCAAACTCTGATAGACGACTGGGTCAGACCATCTCCACAGGTCCTATGGGGTTTTCCCTGTATGCAGTTGTGGGTGCCTATAAAGTGTGCAGAGGAGGGATGACAGGTGAAATGGGTTTAGACCGCCCAAGGCTCATTAAGGCAATTGTGGAGTGAAGGCTAGGCTGTCTCGTCCGACCCCACAGAAAAGCAAATGTGACAATAATTGCTGAAAAAGTTAATGCGGCCTGTTACAGAAAGGTGTATCACACGTGCATCACAACTTGCTGAGTAAGGGGCTGTTTAGCCACAGTCCGGTCAGAGTGTCCATACCAACAATTGTCTAACAGTGAAAGCGCCTACAATGGGCATGTGAGCATCAGAACTGGTCTGATGAATCTTGCACGTCATTAGGAGGGC
This sequence comes from Brachypetersius altus, assembly GCA_037974465.1. Classification (NCBI taxonomy): domain Eukaryota; kingdom Metazoa; phylum Chordata; class Actinopteri; order Characiformes; family Alestidae; genus Brachypetersius; species Brachypetersius altus. Next base: position 8,064,595 of record JBBPDB010000146.1, read on the forward strand.
CAGGTGTGCATGTGTCACTAACCTGTGGAAGACATGGAAGCAGACAGAGGCATATATAATGTTCTGCTGGTAACCGTGGTGTTCTGGATTTCATGTGGATATTACTGTGACACATACCCCCTTAAACATTGGTGCAGACCAAGTACATTCCCCAACGGTAGTGCTCTCTGTCAGCAGGATAATGTGCCCTGCCACACTGCAAAAGAGCTTAAATTGGCCTCCAAAGATAAAGCATCTGTAGTTTATATATACTGCATAAACTAGTCCAATCCATTGAGGCACCAACGTGCAACTTACAGAACTTAAAGTGTGCTGTGGTGCCAGATACCACAGCACACTTGTCGGAGGTCTTGTGGAGTCCATGCCTCGATGGGTCAGAGCTGTTTCTGCATAATATTATGCAGGTAGAATATCGGTTTTTTTTATTCTATTTTCATTTTCGTTCATTAACATTTACTGCTTTTACTTTGCATTGTCTAGTTCTCAGTTGATGTCTGTGTACATTAGCCCAGTTTCTGCTCAGCATGTTTGCAGAACTCCAGTAGTGCCTATCCGTGACATTCTGCATCTTTCTATGAATGGCCTCTCTCAGTGGATCCACTGTCCTCAGTAAAGCTGCAGCCTTTCAGCCTTTCAACAGCGGCTTCAAGTTAGTTAGCCCCACTTTACAGTATTTGTCAAGAGATTGACACTAATGATTCTGATCAACACAAATGCAATCTTTTGGCTGCTCTGTAAGGGTCATCTGCCTATAGCTGTGTCCCTGCATCCAGCAAAGGACTTCAACAGAGACTTGAGACACCGAGTGAAGGCTAGACAGACCCTACTTCTGATAGGCTTTATGGTGTAGTGTTTGCTTATGATAATTTGTCCCGGTGACCACACACCCCGGTAGTATTGGGCCTTAGGGAGCGGGCAGATCCCTCTGGACCGAAGGTGGAGTGGAGCGCAGGGGTCAGCTTCTCTCCCAGTTTAGGTCCAGCAGTGCAGGCTGCTGTAACAGGGTGGACTCAGACAAGCGATGCTGGACATGGAACTTTAAATTGGCTTTAACTTCGCCAAAGGAGCTGCTGAGGATCTGCCTGCATCCAGCAACCATAAACAGATCCCTGAAGAATATGTAAGTTAACAGTGTTATGATTATTTTTCAGTATATGTAAGCCTAACAATGGCATTAATGAAATGTCTGGCTCTTAAAGGCAGGAACTCAAACTCAAAGGGTCTGAACCAAAATGAGGACATTTACCACAATGAGTTTTGTACAGATTAGACTGTGTCCTTTTATATTTTGGGGCGACTGCATGTAGCCACAGACTTTTGTCTTTATTTGTCTGATGTATAGAATGTGAAATACCAGTCTTTAACTCTCTGGTATTTGTGTGTGTGTGCTAAACAATAATGTGTGTGAAAAAACAAATGTGAAAAAGCAAGTATTTGGTGTTCTATATAGGCTATGCTAGACATTTGCATCTTTATTGCAAAATGTCTAAACAATTATCATGTTCATTACTCTTATTTTACACAACAAATATAAAATACAATACAAATTTCTTCAGTGCAGTTATGCAAGTGCACACTATTTATGCCATTTTTTTGCTTGTTGTTTTGTGAAGTGTCTGTTACAAAAGTTATGAGAGGTAAGCTGAAATGGCGAATGCTAAAATGTGTGGACTGCTGAGTGAATTTCTCTGTATGTCTTATCTCAGGTTAGAAAACTACTTACTCACTAAAAGTTTCAGTTGAATGTGAAACGCTGTGTAAACTCCACAGATTGGCCTTAAAATATCACTTACCACAGAACAGTTGTTTAAGTAACAAGACTGTCAGCTTAATGAGCTAATAAGCTCTCACTCTCATTTTCTTGCTCTTTCTCTCTCATTCTGTCTCTTCTCCCTCTCTCATTCTTTTTTCTTTCTCTTTTTCCTCTCTTTCTCTAATTTTCTCTTTTTCTCTCTCTCTCACTCTCTTTCTTTCACTATCTTTCTGTCTCTCTCTCTCTCTCTCTCTCTCTCTCTCTCTCTTTCTCTCTCCTCTCTCTCTCTATCACACACACACCTTTTTTTTCTGCAGGTACTATAAGTAACTGGATGTCACACATTCTCACAATGCCAGCTGTGAAGAAAATGCTGGTTTTTCATTTTCTGCTGGCTTTCCTGGGCCTCGTCAGATGTCAAGAGTTGCCAAGTAAGTGACAGACCTGACAGCCTGTTCTAACATTTCTACAAGCAGGTCTGAAGATATTGTGTCATGAATGAGGCTGAAAGGTGTGTATCACGCTAAATAAACTTCATATCTTCTGTTTCTTCATCCTAACCCTTGCCTCAAAACACCTGCCCCAGATTAACGCTGCCTTGTCTGGATCTAGGTGTGCTGAGAACAGGGAAGAGCTGGATGAGCTGATTTGTCCACGTTCACACCCTAAAGGTCTTTCTGTTGTTTGACCAGCAGAGGGCAGTAGAAAGCCACTGAGCTCCGACAACGCTACAGCGTCACTAGCTTCACTCACAAGTGATCACTGTGACAGAAATGTCTGACTAATTCAACACATTATCTCTACTTTTCAGATCCTATAATTGATCCTTTCATCCAAAGACCAAGAGATTAAGCTGCTTTGACCAGAGAGATTACACTCAATGGGCTGTCCTGTTTCCTTTTCCTTGAGATACAGCATGCAACTCTTGGCTGTCTTTAATGTTATTTGGCCTTTTCACTGATTGTAATTATCTTGCCAAGACTCTTATTCAACTGTGCCTCAAAATATTTCCATAAACTCAGCACGAATGGTTATAGTCTCATTTAGAACAACAGAATGATTGTATTTAAAACAAAGGCTAGCTTGGCTCCTCCAGAAGTCTTCTGAAAACAAGAGGCCACACAGTAGTCTCTGCATTGCTACAGCAAAGGCCGGCTTGGGGTAGCATGTGTCACTACAGGAGATGACAAATGGCTTGGCTCTTTATATACTGGTACGATTGACTCTGCGTGTGTTTATTTTTAGGCTATGACCTGCTGGAAGAGTTCGGCCTGTCTGAGTCCAGAGGAGTGAGGAGGGTGGAGGGGTCAGAACCAGATGCAGTAGCATACCGCGTTAACCCCTCCCTTCACCTCAGAAAGAGCTTGAGGTAATCTAACAGCAACCAACCCACCGCCAGGTTAAAGTGACTGTTTGTATGACATACTGTTACCCATAACAATGGGCAAAAACACAGAAGTAGGCTGTTTGGGTACTAATATTTCTTCAAGATTCAGGGTTATTAGAAGCTGTGTGTACATACATAGTGTGATGACACAACGTTTCTCCATGGACCATGGGCCAACATATACAAGAGACAACAGACAACACAATAAATAGACACAACACATGTAATGGCATAGTGTGGATGGAATGTAAACCTTTCAGAATGATTAGTGTTGTTAGTATGATTATTGCACAGTAGGCAGTTAGCAGCAATTAACAGGGCATAACAGAAACAATACAACAAATAGACAATATAGCAATGTGACAGTAGTGTGAATGGGATATAAAACTAAAACAATACAATAAATAGACTGTACAACAGGACTAAAGCGTTGAAAGACTGTGATATCACAGTGCAAGACAATGCATAATGGAGAATATGCATTCTATGTGTTATGATATTTGATGTAAGTGTATTGTTTACAGTGCAAATCTATAACCCAGTCCTGCACATTCATATTACTGTGTGTGAACTGTGAGGCCCACACTGTCTACCAAACTGAATCATGAGTTGATTATATTGTTACGCCCCTAGCTACAAGTGTTTTTATCTATGGAACATGCTATACATGCTATGCATACAGTCTCAGAAACCAGTGTAAGGCACCTGGTGGCTTGGTGGTTAGGGAGTTGCCCCCGTGATTGGAAAGTTGTGGGGTCGATTCCCAGGAGTGTCGGTGGCACCACTGAGGTACCCTTAAGCAAAATTCCGTCTCCACACACTGCTCTCCGGGTGTCGTGTCTCTGGCTGCCCACTGCTTCACTTGGTGAAAGGGTTAAAGAGAAAGAGTCTCACATTTTTCACACTGGGAAGTGTGGTGTCTTCCCATGTGACTATACATATTTTGAAGCAGCTGTAATACAGTTTGCACTAATCAGAGCTTTCTTGTTAGCTACATGAACCCAGAGGTTCTCAAAACTAAAAGAACAATTGACTGCATTTAGGGTGTCATTTTGATTTTTCTGTCTGTTTTTAAACAGAGCAACCATGAATTCTGACATTACAGGACAATAAAGAACACTTGACCTAGTTTTTGGCATGCATGTTCAATAAAAAAATCCCTCTTCTAAATAATAGCATTGATTTCCTCCTGCTGAACAAGAATGGGACTTTACTATAGATTTCACTAAGGATTTAAACTGTGTCTTTATATACAGCTACTGATTGCTTGTAGTTGTGTGGCTGTTAGCTGTCCTGGAATGCCCCTTCAGATTCACAATCCTAAGTACATTTTAATGTGTTGTTGGGACCACAGCATGTTACAGTGTGCTAGTGTCATGCCTCCCAGGCACAGCAGTAGTTTCTCCATGTGCTGGGTCTTTCCTTTTTGTGTGTGGGCCAACCAAGCTGTCCTCAGTGAACTCCCTCAGCTTGACAACCAAGCTATGTTTACATACGGGGAGAGAGAGAGAGAAAAGCGCATTACTGTAAATCAGCCCACCAAATGTGGAGACAAAATGTGTTCAACAGCATCGAGGCAAACAAGAGAGGGTAGAGTGAGGGCCTCCGAGCTGATTTGAGCAGAAATGTTGGAGATTGTGCAACTGCCTCATTGTTCCTTGGGAACATAAACTGCTAATTTCAACAAACTGGCTCTGCTTAAAAACAAGCCCAAAAAAAATCACAGAAGCTATAATACACAAACAAGCGGCAAAACCGAGCCGTAAACAACAAGGCAGAGCAAAAGAGCATGTGGTTTCGATTAATGTGCAACATGGCTTAAAGAGCACCCCAAACATTCTATACAAACGCAAAGCCACGGTTGTCTGCATTCGCGTCGCTGTTGCTTGTCTACCGATTGCACTTGTTATGGAAATGGATCCCAAATGTTATTGAATTGGCAATTACAGTGTTTGTGTGTGGCATCAGATTATGATATCCCCAACCCAAACACATTTGATAATCTGTCTCCTGTTTCTCTCTCTTTTTATTTTTTTTGTTCCCTACATTCACACCAACCAGCGACATTTACCCAGATGGCCTACCTGCTGATTACTCTATCATAGCCACCTTCAAGATAACCAAAGATGCAGCTAAACAGTCCTGGAACCTGTGGCAGGTTAGCAATCCTGATGGCCAGGAACAGGTAGGGTTGAGATTTCATGGAGACTCCAGAACTTTAGACTTTTTTTACAGTGGCCCCAGCGGCACACAGATGCTGCGCACCTTCCATGGTGTGGAAAAGCTATTCGATGGTGAATGGCACAAACTGGCGCTGAGTGTGAAAGGAGACCAGGCCAGGCTACTGGTGGACTGTGAGGAGGTCAGCGCAGAACCGCTGGATGAACCCAGGCCCCTCATCCGCCAAGGATACACCTCCATTGCCAAAAGAGCTGCCGGTGGCCGCTCTGTCTCTGTGAGTCTTTGTCAACAACGCTACTTTGGTTTAGTTCTTTAACATACACTGTATGCACAAAAGTATTGGGATGCCATTACACCAATGGGGCTTTGATGACATTTCATTCAAATGCATAGACATTAACATGGAGTTGGTGCCCCTTTACAGCTATAACAGCTTCCACTCTTCTTGGAAGGCTTTCCATGAAATTTCCACAGTTTCTGTGGAAATTTGTGCCCATTCATTCTGTAGAGCATTTATGAGGTCAGGCACTGATGTTGGACGAGAAGGCCTGGCTCACAATCTCAGTTCCAGTTTATCCCAAAGGTGTTGGATGGGGTTGAGGTCAAAGCTCTGTGTGGGCCAGTCAATTTCCTCCACACCGAATTCATCCAACCATGTTGTTATGAAGGTTTCTTTGTGCACTGGGGCTCAGTCATGCTGGAATAGAAAAGGTTCTTCCCCAAGATGGAAGCATGGCATTTTCCAAAATGTCTTGGTAGGAAGCATTAAGATTGACCTTCATTGGAAGTAAGGGCCCGCGTGAATTCAATAATTAAGAGGTGTGTCTCAATACTTTTGTTCATATAGTGTATTTGTGTATGCCAGGAGTAGGCAACTCTGTTCCTGTGGGGCCGGTGTCCTGCACAGTTTGATGGTTCTCCTCCTCATACACATTCATTAAACCTGACAATTAACTGGGGAGGTGAATCGGGTGTTTCTGAGCAGGGAAATCACCAAAACATGTCGGACCACGACCCTCCATGACTGGAGTTGTCCACCCTTGGTGTATGCGGTCTCACCTCATGCCATGATGTAACAGCTAACAGCTAATATTTGATTTACTAAATAATAATTTTTTTTCTTGTCAAAAATGTCTTTTGGTTTGTGCTTTTGTTTTATGTTGCTCTTTGTTTTCTGATGCATTGCTTTAAAACATCCTTGCATCTAAAAAAAAGAACAATGTATAATTATAATTATTATTAGAAAAGTGATCTTCCCAATGCTGACAGCTTCAAACAGGTGTTTTGCTTTTTTGATGACAGAATCTGTTCCCATAGTCCCATAGCCCTGTTCAAATCGATCTCTCAGTAATGTTATCACAAAATCTGGGCCCTGCTGTTATTGTTACTGAAAGCTGCAGATGGTGTGTAATATTCAAGCTTTGATGTTTCATCACAGGATTTGGGGGAATTACACAACACAAATGCTGTGAATGGGAACATGAACAATTGCATTACAAAAATCGCTCGAGTGAATCTAATCCAACTTGAATAATGGTGATTCAGAAACGTTGACCAGTTTTCCACGCAGGTGTTTCCTGTGCTCTGATACACTCGGTTAATTAGCTGATTAATTGGATAAAACAGGGAAAGTAGGACAGCTCTACTCCAAGACTTGAATCAAGAACCACTGCCTAAGAGCATCAGTTATTTGAACATAATATATAAAACGGTCAGTATGACTCCACTTGTTTTATATGGTATAATGGCATAGTTTCCATACCAAAATCTGTTCAAAAGTTTCCCTCTGCTACTTATTTAGACTGGCTGTTGAAAGTCTTGAACAAATGTCATGTGTCTACTATGCGCTTTTTAAACAGACCTTTTAACCTTGTTTGAAGGCCTTTTAACAACAGTAGGTTTCGCTGTGATCTCATTGCGAATTCAAGTCTGTAATTCAAACAGAAACCGTTTGCATGCACAAACAAACACCTCAGTCGCATTCGCTTGATTTTTTTTTTTTTTTTACTTATATGTTAACATTTAGTGGGTGATGTCAAGATTTAATGTTGTAGGAAACATAAGGTTCTGATTAGGTGCTTGTTGTATTTGAGTCTGGAAGTCTGTGTGTTCATCTGGAGGCCTATGGCAAACTTGAACAACCCAAATAGAAGTCTACTCTCAAAGCAGCTGGCTTGGTCCTTCTTTCTACATATAAAGAAAACGTAAAACGAATGATCTGAGTGATCTGAGTCTTTAGAAAAATCTTTCATTACAGCTTTGCACATCCTTTATAGCTCAAAGTGGGTTAGACTGAGTATTACAATGCCTAACATGTAAATCCTGTTAAGCTCTGTAGAGTTTAGTTTTTGGAAAGAAAGGCTGTTTATGTGGCTGAGAATAATTGATTGCAGTATAATGACTATTATGCAATCATACATGGAGCTTGCTATGTTCAGAGTGTGCTTGAATGGACGCACTGGTGCCCTGTGATTATTCAGGTGGACCTGCAGAAGATGCATGTCTCTTGTGACGCTGACCAGGCCTACTCTGAGGGCTGCTGTGAGTTATCCAATGTGGTAAGTCAGCTGCTGCTACTACTACTGTCTGTGTGTGTGTGTGTCCATACCACCTGGAGTGAGATTTTACACAGTACACAGGGGTGTAAATCTCCTTTCTTTGACTCTGATTCTTTATGTAATCATACATCATGAAATCTTACATCTTTAGCCATTGTGCAGTTTAATTCGCTCCATTAGGTCTGGTTATATTTAAAATCATGCGTAGTGTATTGTTATTACATATTTGTTCAAATATAACACTCCAAATTAAAGCCAAGTTGCATTTTAACACCAGTATTATCTCTGCTCTCCTTTGCTTTCCTCTCTTTAGTGCGGAGGATATGCTGAGATTGGCCTGAGTGTTACCAGAGGCAAAGCCACATGTAAATGCATGCATGGGCAGCCAGGTCCCCAGGGAGGTCCTGGGCAGAAGGTTAGCCACACTTCCAGCCTATAAAGCACTTTCTCTGTAGCTCAGCACCATACCGACCACACCTCTCTGTCCATCCACAGGGTCACAGGGGTCTGCCAGGAAACTCAGGAGATGCAGGAAGACATGGGAACTGGGTAAGAAACCTCATTTACAATCTCTCACCTCCATGCAGGGTTCCATCACATTCAGACTGGGCAGTTTTTGCAGCAGGAACTAATTGGACTCCTAATAGAGGGTCATTAGAGCCTGGTGAGCAAACATGCAGAGTCATGAGTGAAGGGTGGAGTGACACTGATAATGAAAGGGGAGAGGGCAAGAGAGAGAGAGAGAGGTGGAAGGAAAGAGAGCGCGCAAAGCTGGCCAGGGAGAGAGTGAAGTTGTGGAAAATGGCAGTGGAAGCATTGCTGAGCGAAGGCATGATGGAAACAGAGCTGGGAACAGGCCTGGTCTCAAGACGGTAAACACTGCGGCTTCTCTCGCACTTTCAGCAGGGCAGTCCAGGCATTAATCAGCATTTATTACCCTGTTTACACAAGGCCTCATTAGTACTCAAGCCTTTGGATTACAGACCATTGTGAATGGAATCTTGTTGAATCAACAATAACAATCACTTTCTATATGATAATGATGGAGAGAAGGAACTAAATTTATCATCTGTAGGAAATTTTGTCACTTTTTTACTCACAAGAATCATGAGAGAGCAAATGTAAGGACCCTTATATGAATGTGAGGCAATCAAACAGAACCATTTTTTAAAAAAGTGACCACAGAGGAAAAGAATCCGAACTTTGGGTCTAGTGGTCAGGGAGACATTGACTTTCTGTTTTGAGATTCAGTTCTTCCTTGTTTGTTGCTTTTATTTATTTATTTGAAATAAGGCAGGGATCTGCAGTTCACAGTGATGCTGAATACTACAGGTGCTAAACTAAAAGAATAGACTCCAGCGTCTTCTTATTTACAACTGACTTGCCTTGAGTGTTGGAATGGAGGGGGAATCAAGTGATAAAAAGCACAGTCACATAGAGAAGCCGGAATGACTCAGGAGTGAGCGAATCCAGACAGTAAGCAGTGAATATACAAGAGAATGCTTCATGATCAGCCTAATTAGAGGAAATGGCACTTTGCATCAGGATCCAATTACTTGTGTACATTTGGCTTATGTAAACTTCTTTTTTTCCTGAACCTCCCCGGGCGGTAGACATGATTCTTTCCACTCCAGAGTTATGACTAATTTGCCTCTTTGATCCTCATCCAATTCTCTGTGGTGAGTTGTAACAGAAGGCCATCTTGAAAACATGGCTCAGGCTGCATGTGCTTTAGTGAACATGATCTGTGCATACAGAGAAAATACATTATGTTGGCTTAACAGACGACTTGGAAGAGCAAATGTGGACAACAAGGGTTCAGTCGATAAGGGGTACTCACCTCAGCTCAGCACAGTTTCGTGGTCTTTTCAAGTCCTGTTAGCTTGCTGCTGAGATTAATCAGGCATGTTTGAGCAGGAGAGCTCTCAACTGTGCTGTACTGTGGACCTTGAGGACCAGAATTGAGCTTCCCTGCAGTAGACTCTCAGAGGCCCAATTTGTCTCTTTCTCTTAGTTTCTCATTCTTTTAGTTCCATGCACACACACACAGCAGTAGCTATAATGAATATAGCTGGCGCTCTGTAGGGGGTGGACATCTGTCCTGATTAACTTCTTGCCGTGTGTGTGTTTCACAGTGTGCATGTTTTGCTGTGGGGAAGGCTTGTGTTTACTGCCGCCCTGTTGGGGGCCACTGAATGCATTTCCTGCCCTGTGCGGACCCACTAGATATCCGCTGCTCTGGGTGGTCTCAGACTACACCAGATACAGTCAGCTCACTCTACTGTCCCCCATAAACCCTGTTTCCATAAGGTCCTTCCACTTGTACACACTGGGTTTTCGTTACAGGTTGGACTATGCTTGCTTTTGATGGACTGCTCTTGAATGAAGCTGCTTACTAAACAGGCGCTAAGTGAATAAGTGCTTGTTTACGACTGAAAGTGATTAGAATGGGGGGTGGGGGGGTGACTAACAGAGCCAATTACACAGCTGGCTTCGCTGGCTCAACACTCAAAGCCCATTTTATCAGTAACATGCCACTGAAGCATTCTAATAGATGCTAAATTCTAAAGTCAGTTTGGATCATGAACACATGAAAAAGGACAGGAGCTGTCTAGCCCAAACTGAAAGGGTTGAGTTGCTGCTGTGTCAGTTCATAGATTTTACCTCGTAATCATTAAACAGGTATATCAGGGTGTCAGAGCTAGAACAGGGACACATTTATTACATTCTGATGTTGCTTATTCATTGACTAATGTCCATGCTCATAAACATTCAGTATGATCATTCTCAAAACAGCCTGGCAGTTGTGTTCATTTGTATAAGCTGGGAGACGTCCTTAAGGCAGCTCTAGGCAGCCTTTTATACACAAATTCTTAACTGAGACATTGTTGTGAGCATAATTATGCTGTAAATCTGAATTCTTTACATTGTTGGTCAACATTATTGGCCAATTAGGACCAACATTTCTACCCCTGGCTGTTGTTGCATGTTCTTGTTTATCCTACTAGATGAAGTATTGCAATATGATAGTGCTTTATTTTAGCTTGTGTATTTCTGTGCTTCCTTGCTGTAGGGATCGCGTGGAGAAACGGGAGACTACGGGAACATAGGAGAGCCTGGTCCTAACGTAAAGTCTCTACTGCTAATATTCATTGTTCTGTTGTTTTTTGCTCGCAGACTAGTGCTATTATTTATTATATTCATTAATTATTATATTACTGTGCATTTTCTGTCATTGGTCTGTTTGAGGCTCATCTGTAATAGTATCTACTGCAGATACTTCTATAGAGAGTAAAGTGAACCAGATTAAATGTGTCCCTCTAGGGTGAAGCTGGGATCAAAGGAGAGAAAGGAATGAGAGGTCTGCATGGCCCAGAGGTAAACGATCATAATTATCGTGGCCTTTGCCATTCTGCTTCTACGGATTAGTGATGACAGTGAGTCTTCATCTTGCAGGGTGACAGGGGATCTAAAGGCCTGAAAGGTTTACCAGGCGCAGCAGGCCATAAGGTAAGAAGCACAGCCGTGAGGTATACTCAGACAGTTTCCTTTCAGCTTTGAGAAATGATCAAAATGTGTAGTGCAGTGGTTTTCACATATTGTACTATGATTCATCAAGGTTTAAATGCCACATGCATGTATTGTACCACTCAGTTTTCTCTATAGTTCTTACCACATAATATTCTCTTAACAACTACAGGGAGTTCGAGGGCCTCCTGGAGAGATGGGTGAGACAGGAGGGCCAGGAGAGAAGGTAAGTTTCACCAAAACGACATTGTCAACATCTAAAGCAGCTATTTTGCTGTGGCTATTCAGTGACTCATCCAGCTGTTGTTGCCTCTTCCAGGGTACATCAGGGAATCGGGGATACAAGGGGATTCTCGGATATGAAGGAGTGAAGGTAAATTTGTTGCCTTTGTTTGTTTTTGTCCCAAAAGCAATGTATCTGCTCTGTGTGGTTCAAATGTCTCATTGTTCCCATTTCCTCCCCTCTAAAGGGAGATCGGGGTTTGTCCGGAGCTGAAGGACCTCCAGGACCACGGGGCCTGCAGGTATAGAAACAGGCTGGAGACCCCATCACCTTGTGCACCATTACTTACAACAATGACATTTAAGATCCCTGGGCCACTCTTAAATCCAAATCTGTCACTTCTAAAGTCACCCATGCATGCATCACTAGCCAAATGATTCATTTTGATGTTGTTCGGTACACAGAGGAATGCACCAAAGCATTTTTGGCTCTGGCTCTTGCGACACAAATAGCAAACAGCACCTTAGGGCTAGGCAGTGTCAGAGGTGGGGTTACTGAATATGTTTTATCAAACACATTACTTCAGCAGAGAGTGCAAATTTCAAATATATTGGAACACAGTGAGTGTGTGAGTGTGCTCCTCTATAGGCCTCGAGTGCATTTGGATATGTGGAAATTTAAAACGGTGGACATGCTGCTAAGAATGAAGCAGATCACTATATAAAGCATAATGCGAAGTTGTCTGAGGGGTTCGGGAATGTTGTTGATTGATTAGCAGCTGCAGTATTACTTTACAAAGCATGAGCAGACGTAAAAAATATTCACATTTTGGGAGGCTACACAGAGTCGTGCAATGCAACTGTAATATCGTCAGTACTTCCAAATATGCAGCGTTCTTACATAATGTCAGATCACACAGTCACTTCTGGAAACGTGCTTTAAACCATATAGAGGTAATTCGTCAATATTTATCATTATTTATTGTCAATCCTAAAATTCACTGAAAAACTGCATGTTTTATTACAAACAGAGCATTCGTCTGTTTAACAGGATTCAGTGCAGTGTGTGAAATTTTCAATAAAAAATGAGTGTGTGACATTGTGTGCTGGGAAAACCTCTTGCAGTACTTTTTTATATTACTGCCGCACATATCTTCTTGTCTCTTACTTTGAGATTTGTGGTTTGTTGACTGAAAACCTGATTGTAATGAAAAAAAAGTAATGTTGCGAATAACAGTTAGAAGCAAAGGGTAGTTTACTAGATGTTGGTTAACAGTTGTTAATTTCACATTTTTCTTTAGTGCCCCATGCCAGAGGACTCTGACCTATAGGAGTGTTCTCTCTTTGCTCTGTGATAGGGTATTGTGGGAGATCCTGGTGACAGAGGAAAAGCCGGCGAAAAAGGAAAGCCTGTACATATTCCACCTCTTATATTATTATTTGGATTAAACGTAGCACACTTTACAATTCATTACACTCTTTGTGCATTCCCTATTGTTCACTATTATACACTTTTCATAGGGTATTCAAGGTCTAAAAGGAGGACCTGGAGGCTTTGGAGTGAAGGTAGTTACTTTTTTGCCTAACATCATAATCTACCGATAAATAAAAGTGTACTCACTGCTGTTCATTTCTTAGGGCATCCTAGGTGATCCAGGTTTGCCTGGGAGGGACGGAGATCCTGGTATTGAGGTCAGTTCTGTCAACATGAATGAACTGTGCAACATCCTTCCTACTTCTCCACGTCTTTGCTCACATTTTCCGGCTCGGTGGTAATCTCAGACTTGTTTCCTCACAGGCCTATCAGGGACCGCAGGGGCCTGAGGGTAGAAGTGGAAAAGTTGGCGAGAGGGTAACATCAGTCTCTCTCATAAAACTTCTTCCTGTCCGAATGTAGTTGTAAATGGCTGTATAATCTTGGCAACTGTATTTCATACAGGGTGAGAAAGGTGCTCAGGGGCCTCCAGGGAACATGGGCCCTCAAGGACGCACTGTAAGTAACTTTCAGAATGCACTGCCACGGACTGCTCTCAAACATGATGTCTTTAAGCATCGCCTGCATGTTTTTGCTACTCCCTTGAGGTTCTGAGGCATAGAGAACATAAAATCTGCCTTCTGGTAAATTTATAAAATGTTATATTCTTCAGGGCCTGCAAGGTTATAAGGGCTCTGCTGGAAAGCCAGGAAGACCAGGATTTATTGGGCCCCCAGGACGAACTGTGAGTGTTCAGGATATATATTCCAAAGCCATGTGAAATGTAAGTTTGTTTTCTATGAAAAGTTAATCTCATCCTAAAATACGGCATTTTATCACCAGGGACATGTGGGATTATCTGGACGGCCGGGCCCAAAGGTAATGAACTCCACCACTGTAAACACATGCTCACTGGACTCCAGCATGTACAGTATGTCAGTCAGTAGTGAGTTTGATAGATATCTAGAGATATCTGCACTAGTGTGTGCAGAAGATGCTCTCGAAAGTTACATAGAGGTAGCAACCTCTTAAATTCTGTTACCTTGTGATCTTCTAAAAGTCAAACTGAAACCAGTGGAACACAGTGTTCTCTCATAACAAAGACATTTACAGGGGACACATGGCAAGCAGAGATTGTATACCAAGACAGGGTCAGCTGAAGGGCTTAAAGTAAATCACCATCCTGTAAATCTTTACCATTTTTCTGCATGTATAGATTTCTGCTGTCATGAGCAGACTCCGTGGAGGGTTCACTCGATGCGTTGGATCATATAAAAGCACACGGTTTCAGTGTTCAGACATGCTTAAGTCCTCTTTCCATACTGCCTTGTAAGCCAATCTCTGTGAATCAAATGAAGAAAGAAAAAAAAACATTCTCCGTGGTGCAAACTTTATTCTGTATGACTCACACTTTCAGTCTCCAATGTTTTCAGGTAGAACATGCACATCTTGACACAATATACTTCAAACATAGCACCAACAGAAACATCCTCAAGTCATTTTCTATGAGAGGACTGCCAAAATACTGTCAATTTAGCCGACAGTAAAGCATGGCAACGAATTCGACTAATCATTGGCACGTTATCTGTTTCAGTAGTTTTGACAAGCAGGCGCTGAATCCAAGACCACAGAAGTGCAGGCACACATGCTGGCGGTCCGCGCATGAACATGCACGTGGTCATCTGACAGTTCGGAACCCCCGCGTTTTTTAACGGTGGTGTCACGTCTGTCCGTCTCTGCACTCCACCGCTTAGCACTCCAGCATTTGGCCGCATGCAGCCAGCTGGCTCTGAGAGCAGTCACACTACAAAGTAGCTGTGACTGAAACCATTGCCTCCTGTGTTCTCATTCCAGTGTCAGCTCTCTACTTCAGCCTAACCTTCTGTTATTTTCCACACTATGAATCCTTTTTCCATAGTTTGTGCATCTTGTCATTTGTTATCATATGGCATATATCGTGTTCTCATTCGAAGATATTACAGAATGAACCAGATTGTTTCAATTTATGAACATTGAAGTCAGAGGGAGCATATTAACCTCAAACCAACCTGATGACTTAAAGGCACCTGATGACAAAAAGACTACAATAATTCTACAAAACATTTATTGTAAATCCTTTATAAAAAAGAACATGGCAGATGCATATTGATTTCATGTCAGTGACTATTACAAGTTTCCACTTATTATAGACAAAGGTCTTCTGGTTTAAAGTTGTATGACAACATGACATGGCTATTGTGTCTTACAGGGAGCTACTGGTATTCTAGGAATTCAAGGCGTAAAAGGACAGAAGGTAGTAAAGCACTCATTTATTACATTTTCTGTGCCCAAATGTCTTTCATGTTGCTCACTTTTAATTTTGTGTTTTTGTGCAGGGAGAGCACGGACGAAAGGGGCCGAAAGGCAGGGTAAGATTCTCTTTACATATCACAGTGCTTGGTGAGCAGTCAACTGATAACTTACAGTCTTTAATCAGATATCACTGTGACTATACAGTACACAGTCAATGCTCTATCCCAGTCTAGTTCAGTACTGTGACAAAAGCAGAATTGCAGTTAGAGTATTCTGAGAAATGTGTTTTTGCACAGATGTAACAAATGGCAGCAACTTTGCTTAAACATCTGTGTGTCTCTCCGGAGTTCCAGTGCTGCCATTTGTTGCCAGGATGAATGTGACTTTCAGAGCTGACTTAATATTGTATACTGTATAATATTGGTGTTTGTGTGTGTTGAAGGCTGGGGATAGGGGTGTGCCAGGACCAAAGGGAGGCCAGGGGAAGCGAGGACCAGCTGGAGAGCCTGGTCGTAAAGGCCGTGTGGGGACCAAGGGGGTCAGAGGAGACGGAGGATCAGTGGGCTTTCAGGGACCTACAGGACCACCAGTGAGTTCATTTATTCCTTAATAGTTCTGCTTTTCTACCTTTCTTACACTGAAATTACACATGGAGGTAGAGGCGTACTCTCACTCACAAAAACAAAAAGAAGGAGTTGCAAAGACATCTGTTGTGTGGCTTAATGAGCCCCAAAGAGAATGAAGGGTTGAGTTTCAGTGTGCTCACTCTAGACAGTGGATTGTCTGACTGAAGGCTCTATTAGCAAAATACCCTCTAAAGCACATTTTAACCAACTCAAGGTTCTATCCATGGTTTCATAGTCTGTTCCTTTACATTCTCACAAATCAGTTACCAGTTGCAGCACACACAACTTCAAAGATTGAGTCACTGTGCCACTTGGCATCGCACGCATAAAATGTGTGGTAATCATTTTGTGTCGAAAGCGCTAGTAAACGCTTTCTCGTTAGAGTGGCTCAGCAGCCCAGGGCGAGGGTTGTAAATCTATAATGAGCCCAGCAAAATATTTTTGGCTGTGTTTGTTTCTCCTTTCTTACACAGCTACCCATTTCCTCTCTAAGCCTCTTGGCCTACCACAGGGCACAGCAGCCTAAAGCGGGGCGGTTTGTCTCAGTGCTGGGTCTGAGCCAGCTATGGAGGTGGTAATGATATTTCTCTCTCTCTCTCTCTCTCAGGGTCCCACACTCCCTGCCCAACATGTTATCGAAGTGTGCAAGAAGGTGGTCCTGGAGCAAATGTCCACCTTCGCCAACTCAGTGAAGCGAACATGCGCAGCTGTTTGCCCCCTCTATGGGGAAGTGCCAATGGGTGCCCCGGGGCCTCCTGGACTAAAGGGACCACCTGGACCTCCTGTGAGTCACTCTTCTCTGACTGAGACAACACCAAAAACAGCATTTAAAAAAACGGAATAATCTTCAGCTAATGTCTGGAAACCTCAACCTTCAGATGGTTCAGATATAACTAACCAGTAATTTATGCTTTTCAGCTTCACTGGATTTCAAGATGCATTTTTTTTTGCAAATAGCACACACAGGAAGAACATGCCCCATACATCAAATGTCTCAGCATCCCCTGAGCCAACTTTAATCTGAACATAGTGTGTAGGCCTCTGGAGAGCATGCAGCAGTGCTTGGCACTATTGATTGGAATTACAGCATTCAAAATTTCCAAGTCTCTGTGAAGACAAATAGGAAGTTAGAGACGAGGCACTTGCTCTGTGTTGAATAGTTCTTGGAGTGAATCCCTCCTCTACACTGGAGTGCAAAAACTTTTCCATATTTCTCAAGCAGACCTTTTTCAAGCGTCTCAAACATTTTGACTTGGGAGGCCGAAAGGCCGATAAAAGTTCACTGCCTCGAACGCAGACATGTTAGGAGTAGAGAGTTGTAAAACTGACTCTGTGAAAAGCCCTCCGCAGGACAGTTACAGTGCTTTTCAAGCCCTCCTTTTCATAACCTGGGGCTGGTAAAATGAAAGACTTGAGGCTCTGCATTTACCGTACACTATTTCCAAAAGTCCCCTCAAGGAAGAGCCGTATTTGATCCATGCTGGAGTGCACAAAGAAGCCAAGAACTAAACTTCAACAAAGACATCAATAAAATATTTTAAGTCTAATTTTCCTGACTGGACAGTGCTGAGTCAGGAGAAACTGCGTGCTTTCAGACATCACAGTTCAGTGGTTAATGTCAATGTACTATTATAACTGAAGTCAAAAACTTATGTATGATGTCCTTTTTGATGCTTTGACTTTAGGGTGACCCTGGTATTGATGGTGCTGATGGAGAATTGGGACAGCAAGGGTTCTACGGAGAGGCTGGTGATACTGGCAGACAAGGGGAGCGAGGTAATACATAATTATCAAATGGTTATGGTTTTCAACACAGTATTAGATGATAATGATAATCATGAGCCTTTAAAGTGAAAGTTTTTTCTCTGAGCAACACATCATTGAGGGTTTTGCTCAATGATAAGTGGTACACAATTATTATAGGTCAGTATTGTTCTCACTGGGGCACACTACCAACCAGGCCGTTTTGATTGAAACTATGGAAGAAGAAGAATTTTATTTTTTAATTGACGCATGATTGTGCTTAATCAGTCTAGAGCTAACCAGGTAGTTAGCTCTAATCAGCATTAGCAGTAATCAGCATTAGCAATGGTCCCATACACAGCCCTTCTTGTCGTTTAACTAAAACCAAAAAGCATTCCTTGCCAGTTAGCATGGTTTGTTCCATGTAACGTAGAAGTTGAGAAACCGGAAACTATCACATTTCGGGATTCCTCTTTCAGTAGTAGGCTCTGCTACTTCAGTTTCAGACGTAATGTGATCAAATTTGGCTGGTTAAAAATGCTGATACAGTGAGCCACATAAATGAGTAATTCACTCAGACTGGGAGAGCCTGTCTCTCATAAGGGTGCATCTGTCAGGTATAGAAGCCATACTAGTGAGGCGCACAACTGGATCCGTTTCCTTGAGTAAAGATTGCCAACATCTGTCAGCCGAGTAAGAGTAATAAGATTATTAAGCATAACCAGCTGCGTGGCTTGCATGCCAAATAACATTAACATGACTGATGAGAGCACAGATGCAGTCAAAGGATGTTCAAGAGTGGAGTGTTTGAAGAAGGATTACCCCCGATATTACCTTGGTTTGTTTTAACACAGCATGAGATATGAAAGTTGAAAAATAAAAGGAGTGCATGCAGCTGCTTAGGTTTAAATGTGTACTGTAATCATACTAAGAACCACAATGCTGATGTTTATAGCATGAGATACTGGATACACCTGTAGAACTGAGACATGAGCCAGGTCAGCATTAGAGATGTTTTGACAAGTTAACTTAGAATTGCTGCAAAATATGACTCTAATGGGACTCTTTCCCCGACTCCCCTTCACCACCCTGCAATCATACAGTATCTTGCAATATCTAACAGAGTGAAGACAGTGGGAGTTATCAAGTACTACATATTAATGGATAATACATTGTGCTGATGAAATGGTAGTGGTCCCTGTTGTATTCTTACTTCATGATAGTAATTAAAGGTATTTCTCACATACTGTCTTGTGTCCAATCTATGGTACAGTCCCCAGCCAAGCTAATGAAACTGAAGAGTATTTACAAGAAGTTTTATACACATATTCCACTATGACCTCAGCACCACACATGGTCATTAATAAGTATGAACAGCATGTTCTCTGATGGCTGCTCATCCCTCAGGGTATACCACTCATACACCCAGATTATGGTTTGGTTTAATACATTTTTGTTGCTGCTTTTTTTTCTCCCAGGTGATACAGGAGAGAGAGGAGACAGGGGTCCTAAAGGCTATGGCTTACCTGGTCACATTGGAGACCAGGGACAAAAAGGTAATTTATACTGACATGTATCCCTCTCCCAGACAGTAAGGCTTAGGAAGTGAGTGCTTAAATTTATCATTACGGTAATATGAATGGTAAGATGAAATATAACATACTTCCAGGTCAGCGTGGACGGACCGGCAGAGCGTTTGATGGACGTCCTGGTAAAATGGGTGAGAGAGGCCATGTCGGGCGGCCAGGACTGAGAGGTCATCTCGGATTGCGAGGAGTTCCTGGAGTTTGCCTGACCTCAGGCTGTGCTTTGCTCAATGCCACTGCCAAAGGAGCATCCCAGCAGGTACCACAGTGGGAACCACAGTGGGCGTACAAAGGTTCTTCTCAGCGCACACCTCAGCGGGCACCCCAGAGATCCTCCCAGAGGTCTTCCCAGAGGTCCCCCCAGCGCTCATCCCCGTGGACATCCCAGAGACAGAGAACACGCCAGTGAAGGCAGCCGGATGTAAACACACACTGTCTATATGCTGAGAAAGAAAATAATTGTTTAGACTAATGGATTAATTGATAATCAAAATAAAAAGTAGTCCATAGTGGCAACTCTAATGTTGTCTTTACCT
>JBBPDB010000146.1:8087298-8107485 GCA_037974465.1 Brachypetersius altus
GAATTCTTAAGCACTGATGTACGTCGCTCTGGATAAGAGCGTCAGCTAAATGCCGTAAATGTAAATGTAAATGTAAGTTAACTGAGTACTAAAGTTCCTTCTTTTCTTAAGGCAAGGGACTAAGCCTGAACACTTGCTTGACAAAGTGGGGTTAAATGTTATTGGTTCACTTTTCAGCACCTCTGAAGGCTCTCCGCTCATCTCTAGGAAAGTTAAATTGAACTTCTGCCTGCACCAGCTTTCCACCTCATTTTTACATCCAGTCAAGTTCTGGAACACAGTGAACTCCTTGAAGAGCAAACGCTGCTCTTCTGCTCCCTATATTGCAGTTAATGATCACCTAATAACTTTTAACAAGCTCTTCGATGCAACCCATACTAATCATTTTACCGCACACTCTCTCTCTCTCGCTAAAGCTTTTCTGAGTTTTAGCCTTAGGAAATCAGATGGTAAAGACAATTTGGATCCCTTTTATCTCAGATTTGCAGCCCTGGGCATACAGCCTATATTTTTAACATATTTCAGTCTCCCTATTTAATAAAACAAGCTTAGTTCCGAGGGTCTGAAAAACAATTACAGAACCAATCTCGGAGCTGTCATGTCTGGCAAAATGATTGGAACTTTATTAAGTGAACAACTTACTTTTCTTTTCGTCATGTGAACTTTGTTCTGAGCTCTCAGCAGTTTGGCTTTGGAGAAAAACAGCACCGTTACAGATGCCCCTGCTCTCTTTTTCAATGTTATTGTTATTGCTCATGACAGAAAAATGCAGTGAGCTTCCCGTTTTTATTGATCTGTCAAAAGCATTCAATACTGTTGATCTCCCCCTGCTGCTGTACCCGTAGGCCTTGACCATAAAGCTCTAAGGAAGTTCTGTATCTCTCCATAATCAAAGGTGTCCCACAGGGTTCAAACTTAGGTTTCATTTTATTTTCAATTTAAATTAATAACATTGTATCAGCTGTAACAAAATGCCAAGTGCTTCTGTATGCTGAGCAGTACAGTTTTATACTGCTCTGCAAGCTCCATGAATGCATCAATTGAAAAAATGTAACATTGCTTAAATGTCTTGCAAGTTGCACTGGAAAACCATATACTGGTTTTAATCACTGATTAAACTAAATTCATGTTTTTTCCCAGCGTTTCTCAAACAGATTTGAGTGTGTTTATTGTTGTTACTTTAAAGGACTCTTCAGAAACGTATGTTTAAATATCACCACAGCAAACTAACTAACAGCCAGAGACAGAAATGTAGCACCTTTTATAGAAACAAAGCTGGTTCCCTGTGCAATGCCGGAAAATTACTGTGGAGGGAACTTTCTTTTCTGTCCTTTTCTGTCCTGTTTCTTTTCTTTTCTAATGATGTACAAAACTACCACAGCTAGAACTCCTAGAGTCCTGGTCCCTTAGTTGATCCGTAATATAAATAAAGGATGATGATTATGATGGTGCTGCAGTTCTCCAGTTCCAGAGCCTCCACTCAGAAAGGCTGCTCCACTTTGGGGCAGCTGGTAGCCTAGTGTTTAAGGCATTTTGCCCTGTGATCAGAAAGTCCAGGTTCGATTCCCAAGACCGCTAGGCACCTCTGAGGTACCCTGAGCAAGGTACTGCTCCCCGGGCGCCGTGTTGCTGGCTGCCCCCTGCTTCACTTGGTGAATGGGTTAAATGCAGAGGAAGTATTTCGTGCTGTTCACACTGTGCTGTGGTGTGTTCATGAATGACCAGGTTTTCACTTTCAGGTACCTAGTCCAGGAGTAGTGAAGTGAAATATAAATATTTTATTATGCATTTCAAATACTTTTAAATTTGTGTGAAATATATGTAAGGATTTTAATTAATAATGGGGTTGCCATATGGTAACAGAATACAACAGCAGATCTGTAATCTATATGCATATCGTAGAAAACCATTTCCATGGTATAGGACACAATATTCACCATCCAGTCAAAAGTATGTTAGTAATAATATCCATAAAACAAAGAAATTAATATAAAAACAACTGTACTCATAAAAGCATCGACTGTGTCCAGTGGAAGTGTATTCATTTACTCTCATTGTGTACATTGCCGATTTAAGTTAGGGTTAGGGTTAGGGTTAGAACTATTATACTCTGTCATTCTACTTCATACTCAAACAAATCCAAATCCATACTGAACGTGAGACTATAACTTCTTGCAGATTATGTCTTTATTTTTAGGTTGTTGTGTATAAATACGGAACTATACTCACATTTTAAAAAGGCTTCAGAGACCTGGTTTAACCCTGTGACAAAAGAAATACAGGGTGCAACAGGAAGGCATACATCATGTAAAAGTAAACCACTTTATTCAGAAAGCCTTCAGTTTCCGAAATGAGACGGAAAAAGGCTTTTATACTGTTGTTATGAAGCCAAAATAAGTCGTTAATGCCAAATGGCAGCGCCCTGCGGTAAGGGTTAAATTTCTTTCATATGTTCCACAATAACCTGTTCCTGGGTACCCATTTGATCAACCGTGTGACCACATGAGTGCTCTAAGGAAATCCACTGAAAGAAAGGAGTCTGGAGTCACTGTTGGAGGAGATGATCAGAAATTTCTCAGAGGAACTGTGGAGGAGCCCATTGTTGAGTGTTGTCTTGTGATTAATAGAAGAGGATTAAGGCATTATCTGAGCTACTAAAATGTTAGCCTGCACTGTATTGTTGAAGAACAGTGCTTTTTTTCAGGCTCTGTCTGGCAGGACGGTAGTATAGCCGTCTGGGAAACGTTTCCTAGCTGTCTTGTGTCTGCAGGAGACCCCTCAGTCTCAGAAAGAGTCATGAAGCAGTGTGGTGTTTCCTCATAATGCTGAACCTATTCCTTCCATGGAAACTCTTATGATTTCTCTCCATCTCTCCTTCCCTTTTTCTCCCTGTCAGTCCAATCACTTGTTTGAGCCACACATCACCCTAATCTCCCGAGCTCACCGCAGGAGTGATCATGGTAATTGCAATTTAACTGTGTGGAATTATAAAACCTTACAACGCAGGCAAAGGGCTCTGCCAAACGAAGAAGGAGTATTTATGTACGTGAAGTAAAAAAAGATTACAAATGAAAGGGACATTCCACTATGGTTTGCTATTGCAGAGACTTTTAAAAATAAAAAAAAACAGTATGCCCCAATGATCTTCAATCAAAACTCCAACAAACCTTTGTTTTTAAGAAGGAAGGAAACAGTGCATCATGCTTTTTTAGGCAATTCACATTAAATGCTAATGTGGCACAGCACAAATGCCTACATCACACATCCTTCACTACTTCTTTCATCGCACATGTTTAATTTCTTTAAGAAGTAAAAGCATCTATCAACAGAAAATTCAGCCTTTAAACGCTCCATGATTTCTCAGGCATTCTGCAAGTATTCTGCTCAATAACAGCAGACCAAAGTTCTATTTACACACAGCCATAACTAATCATTTTCACTGTTGTACCCCACTGCTATTTTTCCTCATTCAGGGAACAAGTGTGACCTTCACCTTGCAGGCCTGACTTACCAATCAAATTTTCATGGAACATGCAGCCAGCTTATGGAGCCAGCTGCACCTTTCAATATACCAGGAATCTGGTGAAAGGGCTCCCCGGAACACGCAGAGAGGAATCTCTGTTTTTCCAGACGTTCCCTTTTAAGTGCATCAATCACTGCGCCCCAATCCTCTTATTAAACATTTGTCAAGGGGACAGCTGCTCCCGTCAGGGTCAGCAGGTGGGCTCATACAGAAGGGTCTTAGGACGCAACCTCAGGAAGTTTGTGACAGGCCTGGGGAACAAGATCTGCAGATTAAATGAAGTTCCCTCACTAGAGCAACTGAATGGCTGGGTCTAGGAGTAAGTAACCATGCTTAATTTGCTTCCTGTCAGGCTTTAGTGAGCCTTCACAGAATTGAAGGCTAGAGGAGCGGAGGATGAGCCTCAGAGGACCAGAGTGATGATTCTGTAGAATTTGAGAAGATGGAGGCACTGGGTCCGTGGGTGGAGAGGAGAACAGAGCTTTTGCTCTCTGGCATGTTCATCATCTCCACATGTATGTTCAATCAACAGGCACACACTGTGCACAGGATTCATTAGATAATGGGCTCTGAATAAACCTGTTTCAGCACATATCCTGGTGCGAATAATAGTACTAGTAAATGTTAGCCTCCTAGACTTGGCAAATTGCAAGACATACTCAAGAAGAATAAGCATGGACATATTTTGCACTGTTGTCCTTCGCCTCTACTTGTCTGAGGAACTGCGCGTGATCCCGACAACTATAAAACACATTTTGCCTTGGAAATGTATGTCATTTGGCTCTATAGTTGATTAAATATGAGGTTCTGTTATCCATGATTTACAGATTCTCATTAAATCAAGTATTTCTTCCTGTTTGCCAAGAAATTTTTGCCCCATGAGAGTTTCCAGAACATCTCAATTCCCTGCTCAAGTTCTCTGCGCATGGCGATCCTAAGCAGCATATTTCTGAGGTCCAAAATCCCAACACAAACAAGTGATTCTAGGTTACCAAAGTGAACTGTCAGAGGGTTTGTCTTGAATACACATTTCCCTAATATTGGCTAAATATAGGAGCATATGGAGCCTAACCTCAGGTCTCAAGAAGATATCATTCATAATAGGCAAAGTGACTGTTGTGAACATCCGCTCCCTGTAGACCGTTTCTATTACCTCAGAAAAGAGTGGTTTAATATGGAAAAGATATTCAGAGGAAGAGGGAGAGGACCGAAAGAGAAATGAGCTTAAACCGGACAACTTATCTGAAAGCATGCCCTTATCTAATCTTGTGCAAGATTCCAGAAACCCTCACACACTGTTCACTGCCTCTGCAGGCATAACTAATCCAAATCCCCACAGCTTAGATGGATGTTGCCAGCGTTACTATTATTTTCCTTTCGCTATTTCAAAATGTGGTTTGATTCTCTTTTGCTATTTTTTTATGAAGCTTTCCTTATCTGCATGTGTTTCCACCCCTTGGTAATTGAAAGTGGCTGCTTGCCAGAGAGAGACAGAGAGAGAGTGGGTGAGGGAAGGAGGGAGAGAGAGAGAGAGAGAGAGAGAGAGAGAGAGAGAGGGTCAGACAGAGGGGGGGACAAAGAGTTGGAAAGTAGATGGAGAGGGCAGGCCCATTCACTGGAGGAACATCTGTGACTCTGCAGCCTCCCCTAACCCACCTCCTCCAGTCTAGTGCTCTGCTAAATCCTGGCCATGGAACACCTATGAGGGCGTAAGGGAGGACTTCATTCAGCAGGAGTTCAGCTCCACACACACTTAGTTCTGGTAAAACCTTCCCTTTTCTCTCTTAAAGTTTTGTAATGCAATGATTTATAAGTGCATGTTCTTGTTTTGGTTTGGCGTCGTCTGGGTTTGGTATTTTTTGCACCTTTTTTTTGTTATAACCACTCTGGCTGCATCTGAGAAAATCAGCATGATTGAGATACTGTTTCATGTTTCATTCTGTAGCTGCTATCACTGATGAACTGAAATTTGCGGCTTGTTCAGAAAAGTCATCTGGAATGTCTTAAGTGATATGGAATTGTTTTTATTGGACAAGTCGTGCGTGCAGCATTTTACAGAGCGCTCCATCTTTTGCTGAGATGTGGTACCTTTATGAACATTGCATACAAAAACACAATGGAAGAAACTGAAGCATGCGCTGAAGCAGAACATTATGGGCTCTGCATTTTGATTTAATGTCTTCGCAAATCATTGAGCATGTAGGGCTTCCATAGCCTCACAGGCTCAGCAGAGGCAGCATACTGAAGGCATTAGGAAAAGTTATGTCCCTTGTTTGTGCCACTGTCACATACAAGCAATGAATTAAATGACTGAAGTGTTGTTTTTTAAAACCAAAGATAGGAGCTCTATATTACTCATGTGAGATGTGTCCTAGGGTCCCTCTGTGAGTGGCTGCTTTAAAAGGGGTGGAGGAAGCCTGGTAATCAAAAAGGGGGATCCCCGACATGGACACAATGTTACTCTCTGAGGTTACGCATGATGTGAGGGGAAGAGGAAACCCCCTGGATAGTTAGAATGGTTCAGTACTGTTAAAATTCTGGGTTACGGTTTTGATTATTTGAAATCAATTTAGTGGGCTCTCTGATATAATGTTTTGGTTCTTCCTTGGTGCCTGAGGAACTTGGCTGTTCATTTATTTTTCCCTCATTTTGGAAAGCTATGTGAAAATGTTAAACAGCAGTTGAAACTGGAATGATCTTTGCATTGCAAACAAGCTTTCCTAAACGACATCTCCAGGTACAACACCCCCCCCCCATAAAATATAGTTCCATTACAGAATAATAAAGTTAATATACTCAGAAAGGAAACACATTATCAACTTTCGCACAGGCCACAACAAATTTTTTCACAATTTGTTAAATACAGGAAATATGCTGTATGTTTTTCACTCAGTCTGTTAAAATCAGCAAGTAAACAGCAATTGTGCATTAAAATGTGCAGAAATGTATTCCCTATAGAGGTGTGTTGATGTGTATTTATAAGAAAAACCTAATAAGTATAAGCTTAAAGTAACTGCACTGTGGTACATGAAAGGTGCTGCGAAATTAACACTCTGAGCAATACCTCATCTGGAGAACAGGGAGGAATCAGCTGTTCAGTGAGGGTTTCCCGTCTCCCACATCTATTTGGACAAAACTCTCTCGGCTGAAATAAATCTTAAACAAGTATCTCTGCAAACAGGCGAATTACTCTCCACCAAATTCCACAGAGATTTCCATGTCATGTTTTGGATGATACATGCTGAGCACGCATTGTGTGGATTTCAGGGTGTAATTCTGCAATGTCGCATAAGATATTTAAACATGTCGCATTCCATCTACGTTACTGTTGTGTCTACGTCATGCTGACCCGGGGAAGGAACCGTAAAGTGTCTGGAGAGCCCCAATAACTTCAGAGGTCAATGAAAGGGTTATGGAGCAGAAAAATGCCATATGGCAAGAGGCACTGGCCAGCAGACACATATGTACAGCTAGTACTAGCAGCGTTTAGCTCAACATTTCTGCCCCTCAGCAGAAGCCTTTAGTGTTGTCCACTCAGGAAAGACTTATGTTGCGTAACGGCAACGTCAAATCAAACTCTTTCTACTTTTGTTGGACTGAAGTTGCCTTCACTTTGTCATGACTACATGTGTTTGGTCACTGTCCAGACCTGGAATTTCACTGTCTGACACTGTAAATGGATTCCATGTGTGATTGGCAGAGAAGTAGAAATATCCAGTTCTGAGAAAAAGCAAGTAGGAGGGTGTATGGCGACTGGGTCGTGCAAATACTGGTGAGTTCCAGATGACTTCCCCCCACGCTGGGATTTGGGAAAGCACTGGAGCGAGAGGCCAGCTCTGTCATGGCAGGGGAATTCTATGTGGATTCATGCTTCAATTTCATGGTCAAAAAGAGGAAGACCTCCAACAGGACAACGCATAGCATGAATGAATAAATGGTGTACCAGTGTAACCTCTGGTATACTTAATCTTATCTTTTCATTGGCAAAGCTGGTCACTAGCTTCAAAAGCAGCTCATCTTTGTCTGACCACAGATACATTGGTCTTCAGGCCAACAAGGCGAAAACCCCTCTCTTTCTGAAATATCTGTTACTCATTTATTACTGTTTTTGTAATGTCTGCAGTTCTGTCTCTTTCTGGAAACTGCAATAAAATACATGGTTTTGCAAAGAAGCCAGAGTTCCTTTGAAAATGCAATTCTGCTTACATGTATAGCTCAGCCAAACCATGTTCACTTCTGTATCCAATGTTTGATTAATGAGGTTTTAAACATTCTACCATTCAATTAAGCATAAACTTCTTAGCTGGCTTTGACCAGTCCTCCTTTACTTCTATTCTTTGTATGCCGTAGATATGGCTGATCCTTAATGTTCATGTTTGTTGGCCTTGCTGCATCCCATGCACCACAAATGGAATGAAATATCTTGATGTAAAACTCAACAGCATGCTGTTCATGTAACAAGCCATCATAAACACTGCTTTAACATCCACAAGATGTCATTTGTGTGAGATCATCTAAGAAATGCACGTCTTGTCTTCATTTCTCTTTAGGTGCAAAAACTGGAGCTTGGCACGTCAGGAACATGGGTTGTAAAACAAGATCCATGCATTTTGTGTTTTGGTGTCTATACTCCATGCTCCTCCCCTTATTTTGCACAGCACAAGATGAGGACATGAGACTGAGTAAGATGCTTCTCTCATCCCCATTACCACTGCATGTAGATTTCTGTCTCAGATAACATCACCTAATTAATCATGTTAAATTAATCAAGCAATTCATTAATTCTGGTTCGACTTTGCTTTTTCAACAAGTCTTATTCATGCCATTGTCCACTGGTGTGGTTGATCAGCAAAGGTGTTGGTCCAAATTTTACTACAAAATGCTTGCAAACTAACACTAGAAGTCGACGTAAATTCCTCCACAAAACCGCTTGTTAACAGGTTCAGACCACATTCACCTCATCAGGATGTTGCATATTTTGTGACAGCAATTGTCATACAACAAATCAGATCCCAGATCAGTTTTCTCCAGAACTGTACTACAATGACTGCTGTACTACAATAGCAGTGACATTTTGTTCATTCACAATAATTCATGCTGTGTCCTAAAGGTCTGCCCAGTGAATTGAGAAAAGTTTGGGGATGTTTTAAAGGAAAATATTTAGGTGACTCTAGCATCTGTTAGCCTCCAGTCTTGTAATTTGGACACTAAACCTCTTGTTTGGTCAACCAACCAACGTCTTGCCTGATCGATCACATAAACTGTGTACATCTGAACCATTCCTTTAATGCAGTGTTAGCAGCCTGCAGTCTTCAGAACAGTCTTCATGTGCTTGCTTCTTTGCTTTTCCAGGTTGTAGAACAGCCCCCAGTGATTTAGTATTCATACTTGATGGCTCATGGAGTGTGGATGACACAAATTTTGAGATAGTTAAACGATGGCTAATGAACATCACAACCAGCTTCAATATTGGTCAGAAATTCACCCAGATTGGTGTGGTCCAGTACAGTGATGACCCTGTGTTGCATATTCCACTGGGAAAACATTTTTCAACCAGAGACCTCATCAGAGGTATGGAGTCCATAGAATACATGGGGGGCAACACCAACACAGGAAAAGCCATAAAGTTTGCCAACGACAAGCTGTTTGCCCTATCCGAGCGTGGTCCGAATGGGATTGCAAAAATTGCTGTGGTTCTGACGGATGGGAAGTCACAAGATGTAGTGCTGGAAGCTGCAGAGGCCGCAAGGAAAAAGGGGATCATCCTGTTTGCAATTGGCGTTGGCGCTGAGACAGAGGAGACCGAGCTGAGAGCAATTGCCAACAAGCCATCCTCAACCTATGTCTTCTATGTCGAAGACTATAAAGCCATCTCCAAGATCCGTGAGGTTATTCGACAGAAGCTGTGTGAAGGTAAGAGTTCTCCTGATGGCCCCATTTCTGATGCTAATTTTCTGACGGAATATTAGTAAGTGAGATGTACAATTTATCTTGGTGCATTATTACTGTTTCTGCTGCGTTTTTACCGTTTTTGTCAATGTCTGTTACGTACCTGTATATATATATCCATAGTGTTCTTACATATATTTATATATCCATATGTACATATATACATACATGTACTCAGTGTGCACATACATACATATGCTTATCTATGTTTACGTATACATATTTTTCAAAACATGTCCATATTTATATTTTTGATTATTTTTTTGTGCACTTTTTATACTGTACTGTGGTATAGTTTCTTTTTATTCTAATCTGTTGTTTTTGCTCCTCTGTGTCTTAACTGTCCTCTAAATTTCCCAGTTTTGGGACTAATAAAGATCTATCTTATCTTATATTATCTTAAATGTCTGCCTGTGAAGTGTGTTCTATATGCCTTCACAGCCTTCGCAGAGGAAGAATGAGCTGTATACTTAATTTGGTCCATTTTGCAGCATAGATCAGCAGCTGATTTACACTCCAGAAGGTTCGGGTGTACATCTAGCTGGTAGTAAATGCAAAGTGTGAAATGAGGACTATGTTCCGCACAATTTCTGTGTCAACTTCCTGGAAAACGTTCAGTAAATAATCTTTTACCCACAGTCTGAAACTGCTCTCGGTTCCTGTACACCGACAGGCCATGTATGACTCCAGCAAATAGGAATGAATTCCTTCTGCCCAGAAGTTTCACTTCAGCCTAAGCCTTGTATTTCAGCAGCACCACATTAGATGAAGTAACTCTGGTGTCGTGTATAAAGAAGCTGTCCCTAAACAAACAAGGAAACCAACCCTGAACTACACATAACACTGCAGTGGTAAACTAATGAAAAAAGTGAAACATATTAAAGTGACTGTCCCAGTAATTTGTTGTGACAGCAAAGGTGTTACAGGGGAAGAAAAAATAGTCGTACTATGATGGCAGTAACATAGTCTATGATGTATGGTAGAAAAGAGGAAGTGGTCAAAAGCTGAAGGTTGCATTTATTGAACATTCCTTTGGGGAAGCCATTCCTGAAGTGAATTTTCTGTTCTAATTCTAACAGTAACTTGTTAAAGGAACAAAATAGATGTAGAACAATATAACTATTAAGTTGGAAAACCTGACATCTATAAAAAGTAGGGCTTGTTTAAAGAAACTGGACATGGCCGGAGTTAATGATTAAGATATGTTTTGTTTTGGAAGTGATGGTCATTTCTTTCTCCATTTTTTTCTCTCTGTGCAATGGCTGGGATGTTCTTTAGACAGCCTGCATAGTTGCAAAATGTCCAGGGTTCCGCGCCAGGGCCTTTTACTACAGATTCTTTACTTCTGTCCAAGGCCAAATGAAATAAAGCCCAGCATTCTTTGAATGTTTAACGTTTCCCAACCATTCTTCCTGGCAGTACAGGAAATATCATTTTGATATCAATGAGAAATAAGCCAGCTATGACTATACAAACAAACATCAACTGAAGTAGATTTGTATGAGGATCAAGTGTTAAAATCTGGTGTAATATATGTGCAATATATTTTCTTTCCCTGTACTGTGCCACAGAGACTGTATGTCCAACAAAGATTCCGATTGACTCTCGAGATGAGAAGGGATTTGATATTCTGCTGCATCTGAACTTGTCCAAAAAAACCAAAAAGACACAAGGATCATACTACGGAACCAAAGCCTACCAAGTGACCTCCAAAGTCGATCTAAGTGAGAACACAAGGTATGATTTGAAAAGCATATATTTAAACATATATTCAGGTTCAGTCAGAACTCAATACTTCAATATTTACAGGAGTTTGTTTCCTGATGGACTTCCACCATCCTATGTGTTTGTGGCCACGCTTAAGTACAAGGGCTCTGTGCTGAGTGAGGAGTGGGATCTGTGGCGGATCCAGACGATGGATGGGAAGCCTCAAATGGCAGTCTCTCTAAATGGCTTGGACAGAACAGTCCTGTTCACTACCACAAGCGTAGCACCAAGTGGAATACAGACGGTGGTCTTCACTAAGCCACCAGCAAGGGTAAATATTAAACACTAACTTTGGGCAGCTGGTAGCATAGTGGGGGCAGCTGGTAGCCTAGTGGTTAAGGCATTCTCCCTACAACCAGAAAGTCCGGGTTCGATTCCTAAGACCACTAGGCACCGCTGAGGTACCCTGAGCAAGGTAACGTCCCCACACACTGCTCCCCGGGCGCTGTGTTCCTGGCTGCCCCCTGCTTCACTTGGTGAATGGGTTAAATGCAGACTTTGAATTTCGTGCTGTTCACACTGTGTGCTGTGGTGTGTTCATGTATGACAAAATTTTCACTTTCATACAGATATTTTATGCTAGCCTCTATCCTCTGCTCTAACTAATGTTTATATAGCAGCAAATATGAGCTCAATAAAACTTGAACAAGAGCCTGTAATAGTACAATTTTCATGGCAACCTTAGAGTAGACATTTGGGACCTATAAGCATTCAATATAATACAATTTAAAAAACGTTTATTTGCTGAACATGGCCAATTATAAGGCTGCAACACAAATGAGAAAGAATGCTTATGCCTGGACAGCAGAAAGAGTGTACATCATAGAAATAAAGTAAATCAGATGAAATATCAATGTTTATCCATGTTTATACCAACTTTGCTATTAAAATCTTCCTACTGAAGGTTAGAGTTTTTTTCCCAATATCCTTTTTGTGCCTCAGTGGGTCTTTTTCACAGTCCTTTTACTACAGATTTGTTGTGGAAGTAAAACACTGTAACTAATGTTAGTGCCAGCTCAATAAAATTAGGCAGTCTGAAATAACCACATTTACATGCAGTACATTCAGGAGAAGTTTACTACTAGAACATTCGGTCTCTGATATGGTTTTGGAAATCTGAATCCACAATAATTAAACACATATGACATCATGACATTCTCTTTTGTGTTTAATGGTTAATGAAAGTCAACCTAAATGCAGGAAATAAGATTTGAGCTTTTGAAATAAATAAAAAGTACAACTGCTTTCACTGTCAAAGATTTCTTAATGCAAGCCTCCAGCTGATTCCTCCTGGCTCTAGATGGGTAATGATTCAGCAGTATGTGAAGAGCGTGAAATTGCAGATTGCTGTAAAATACAGATTTACAACTGACCACAGATGGTATAATAACCATTCAGAAGACACTGAATCAAGTCTTGTTTTTTTTTTTTTTTTTTTTGCGAACATGATGTCCGTAAATCAACACACTATTTCCTAGCTATTTTCTGCTTTCCCCAAAGCCAGTCCATTAAATCACTGCAAGCAGAAGCACAAAGATGCATGCTGTTAGTAATTAGTGCTTGATGTGTTCTGTGCTTGATACTGAAAGGTTCGATTCAAAATTTTCAGAGCCAAAACCATTTTCTTCTGTGTCTGGGCAGAAACTTTTCGATGAAAAATGGCATCAGCTGCGTCTCCTGGTAACAGAGGAAGATGTCACCCTCTATGTCGATGACTTAGAAATTGAAACCTTGACACTCGAACCTCCTGTCGGCATTTTCATCAATGGAAAGACACAAGTTGGGAAATACGTCAGCAAAGAAACTACTGTCCCGGTAAGGCAATCAACCATCTTCTTCTCTGTTCACCTCACAGTATTTTGTGACCGATGGGAATGTAGTTCACATAATCTCCACTAATAAATACAAGCATCAAGTGTAGCGCTTGTAAATTAAAGCTCTTGTCTGCCCATTTCTCTGAGTATCTTCTAACATATCCACGGTGATGAATCACTGTCATCTGTTGGAGATTCTATATGTTTTCTGCTGATACATTTTTAATGCCGTCTCACCGCTTTCTTCCTAACAGTTAGAGTTGGGCAGGACAAAATCTGTTGCATGTGACATCAGACCTGCCAAAGAATCAAGCAGTTAGTTTGGAGTTGCGATGACTTTGAGGACAGTCTGTGGGTTGTGCTCTTCTGATATAAAGGCACCACAAATGTAGTCCAGCCTTTCGTAATGTGGGTAATTCTGAGAACCAGACCACAACTGAAACACTCTTTGGCTACGGCACTGAGGCACTGAGACAGCTCTCATAATGTGTGCAAAGAAAATGTCTGTTCTCGGTTCTTATTCACATTTTCCGGTTCAACTTAAAACACTTCCATGGCACCAGCGTTTCGTTTAGCCGGAATTGGCTGCATCCAGAAACCCCAAAAGTTTCCACTTTTTTCTACTGATCCTCTTCTCTATCCGAAATTGATATTTGTGATGCCAGTTTGCCATTCAAATAGCAGAGAAGAGAAGAAGCCCCTCCAAACACCTGTTTCCAGCAGAGGACACATGAGTGTAAGACACTCAAGAAGGGATTTACTGAGCGACTTTGCTATATTCCCTACCAGAGAGGACAGACAATTAGTTCTCTCCATTTCTCCTTCTTCTCTCCTCCCCTTGATTCTCCCATGTTCCTCTGAAGTAAGAGCGAAGTAGTAAAAGTTTCTGGAGGCAGCCATCAATGGAGATGGCAGGTTAGCCAATTGTTTTGGCTGATATCCTGTATCATATGAGCATACAAATCTTCATTAGCCCTGAAAGAGATTTATGTTTAAGAAGTTATTTCACTTGCAACGGAATTGACATCTAAGCTGGCTCTGGAACATAAACTTGGCTCATTTGGTAAAGCAGCACAACTGGTCGCATGAATACATGTCTAAAAGATTAACATCTTAAACTTACATTGCAATCTAACTAAGCAGGAATCCAGTCAGCACAGCTGTCTCCTCATCTGACAATGTTAAAGCACATCTGTCTCTTGGCATCTTTGAGTCATTTTGTGATCTCACATGCCCATGCAGTTCTGAGCAGGCAGGAGCTCTGAATTTTTGCAGCACTTTATTGTATACATATTTTTTAATATATATATTTTAACACAACATTGGTCAATTCTTTTTCTGTGGAACATCTTTACAATAAGAGATTTTAAATAAGGCTGACAGGGCCCCTAAGGGTATATCTAGAACATATTTATTCCAAATAAATATAGTAATACATGCTGTTATCAATGATTATGGTGTGGAAAAATTTACATTTGACATTTTAAGACCAAACAATATAACACTATGTAGGCCATCTTTAACACTTCAGGATCAGGATAGTGCAACATGCAAAGCATATCTCTTGGAAGTCATTTTGATTACTTTTAAGTATATTCCATTGCAATTTCACAGTGATATTGTATGGAGATGTAGGGAAATATTATTTAGCTTACACAGAATATCTTGTTCAAACAATGTATGCAAATTTCTCTGTCAACAGTTTGAAATTCAGAAGCTACGAATCTACTGTGACCCTGAGCAGAATAACAGAGAGACTGCTTGTGAAATACCTGGTGTTGTGAGTACAAGAATCTTGGATGTTCCTATTTTGGCCCAGACCAATATATTCCAACCATTAATGTCACATTATTTTTTCCAGTATAACCCATACTGCGATACCAATTATATGAGTGACTTGGTATGTAAGGTTGTGTTAACCAATGAGCTCGCAATACTTGTTCCTCCTATATTTACAGAAATGTCTTAAAGTTGCAGAATGTGTGGATATATAACGCATGTCAATGCTTCCAGCAACATTTCTTTTTGCCTGCTTTTCTAAGTTATTTCTAGCTAGTTCAGGTTTACTAACCAAGCTTGCCTGACAATGTTTTTCACTTTTGTCTGAGAGTCATTAGTAAATATAGGACTGCAGAGACCTTGCAGACATCCCTTGTAAGTAATCCATGCTGATTTGCTGCATTTTGGCTGATTACATCATTTCGCTCCTTTCATTTGTAGGACGGAGAGGTATGTATTTTGACCAATGGCTTTGCTCGCTTTCAAAAGTAACTGCTAAGCTCATTTTCAGCTGCAGAGGTAAGACTCCCCGTGTTGTTCTTAGAAAGTGCCAAAGCATACTGAAATCAGCCGTCTTAAGCATGTCATATCTGTGGATTTATTGAGGTTAGAATAGCTAACAGAATATGCTTTAGCCTCTTAGCCTCTTGTTCTGGCACCACGCCTTAAGAGGCTTTGGCGATACGCCCTTAAAAGCTTAATTTAAGCCTGACGTGTGCCTCTTTTGGTTCTTCACTTTTGGTTACCTCATAACTGGCAAGTCACCCAGATGGAAGGTTCACAGTTATGTAGTTAGATCTAAGTCTAAGATTTAATAATCCCTTAAGTGTTCGATCCTCTCTGTGGGATGGCTGCCATTTCGCATCATGCTACGAACCAATGCTGTGCTACTAGGCTGTACTTTTGAATGCTAGTATTGTATAATAAAGGTTCTTAAGAAACACAAGATGGAATACAATCGTGTGCTTTCTTTTTAACACATACGGTAGGAATCATTAGGACCTGACAGTTTAAGAAGTGCAAAATAATGGGAAGTTTCTTTTGAACTCTTTCAGTGTCCTGCTGTACCGGCTGACATTGATCCAACCCCCGAGCCTTGTGTCTGTCCTCCTGGACCACCTGGAGCTCCAGGCTTAAAGGTTAAACATTTACCATCTTTCCACCTCCGTAAAACATAAAGCCATTCCTAAGCATAGGCCATGGAATGGTGCAGACTTCCTTAAAGGTTAAAGACATTTACATCTAGACTCTATTGCAGCGACTCAGAATACCACATTAATCTTCACGCTATTAAATTCACACAAAAACCTCCTCAAGGAATGTTTGAAGTTTATAAGGTCATGTCTATGCTTGAAAACATATGCTGCTTTTCTGCAGGTGATCACTGTAAAAGCTAATCAGCTTTCCAACATGCTTGAGGCTGATTTTCTTTGTTTAAAAAAGACACAGTCCACAGCTCAATTACACTACAAATACATTGACTATTATTTTTATTGATTGTAGATATTATGTAAACTAACATATAAAACAAATTTGATTCAAGAACTACTTCATGCATTCATATTATAATAGTTGATAGTTTACCGCTAAGTAATTAGTTACTGCCTAATCTGTGTTGTTCCTAGGGAGAGGCAGGAAGAGCTGGAGAATCTGGTAAACCTGGTCTTGCTGGTGCTGATGGTAAGCCTGTGAGTACTATGCAGTTTAATACAAACCTCAAATCAACCAAAGCACATGCAGTGCTGGGTAGGGGGCTAAATAACTACAGATTTTTTCCTTGTTTCCCCTAAATATAGTCATGAGGACTTTGTTTGTTGTTCAAGTCAAGATTCCATAACTTTCAAAGAGAAGCAAAGAACTGGCAAAGAAAGGACATTTTAATAAAAGGGAGTGCTGAAATCGAAAATGTTGCTTCTCAGACTTCAAGCAGATGAAGTTCATTTTAACAGTTATGTTCTAGAAAAGAGAGTCAAAGCTTTAGAAGCAGTATTTCAGCCTGGGAAGTTTTGCTTCAAGTGTGAGTTGCAATATTGTATAAACTGAACAAGAAACCTACACCTTATTTCCATCTTCAACACAGTCAGCTCTGAGCTCCATGGTCTATGGCAGTTTGTCAAGCACATTTACAGTTTTACACCTGGCATGCTGTACATGTATGCTAATGGCAGACACTTTACAATGTAGCATTAGGAGTCTGTCCAAAGTATAGCATAGTGTGCTTGCCCGGAGAGGGGGCTGAATCCTACTCTGCTCCATTTTGGCAGCGCTTACTCACCATATTACAGCTATGGCTTTATAGGATGCTTCATCAGTACAGTCTCCCTGGAGTTTTGCAAACCATTTGCTCAGATTTAGACAACACTGTATGTTACATAAATCACTGATGATTTTAATCTATTAATAGATAATAGATGAATAGATCATCTATCTCATTTCTGGGGTCTGACTAAAAAGACAATTATAACAGATACAGACTGTTATTGCAGCACACTATATTAGCCTGTTGTGCTATAACATGATCATCCTAAATGTTTAAGTAGTTAAACCTGTCATTGCTAATTCTGTGAAAAGGCATTTTTTATGACAGAGCTTCATATGCTAGCTGGACACAAACCCAGTATGATTTTCTGAATAATTTTATTCCCCCAGAGCTTGCATCTGGTTAGGCAGGAATCAAGCTCATGTAATAATGTCTGGTGGCAGAAACTTTGAAAGTGAACAGAGTAGATCTGAGTAGATCATTTTTCCGTCAGCAGAAAGTCCCAAACATGCCTTTGGCTTGTTTCACAAGTATGCTGGATTCACTTAAACCCTTTAGAAAACAACAGGAACATGAATTGAATTCCTGATTTAAGAACCCAGGCTTTGTGGCTGTCATTTGGTGGAAAAAAACAGCTGTCAATAAGGAAAAGGAGGCATTTGATTCCCTATCCAGGCAACTCCATACATAAAGCATATCACTACTATATAAAAAGACAACGCCACATTAGCCTTGGAACACGAGCAGTACAGATATGGAAGAGTAACAAATAGTACAGTGTTGGTATATGGCCAAACGTTTTTACTGATGCTCGAGGTGTCAGATGTCATGCTGAGCTTTGTTTGGTGCTTCTAAGCCATGTAATCTAATGCACATGTAATAATAATAACTGCTAACACAGTTTTTTTTTTGGTTTGTTGTAATCAGATTTTACTAATGCACTGCGAGTCCTGGGAAAGACCCTCCGTGTTGCATTAACTTACTGCTAAGAATGCCTGATGAACAATGAATATGCATTATACTATTATGAATATGCATAATTATGTAAATGTACAATAATATACAATGATGTACAATGATGCTCTGATATATTCAATCGTGTCATATTTACATAAAAGGAATCAAGAGACACAAACTGTGTTACGTTCACTGCACTTATGGAATACTGCACTGTGGTGGCCATTATACCGGCAATAATATGTTTTATATCATGACTATGCTTGTCATTATTATCTAATCATGATTAATTGTGCTATTTAAGATGAATAACTAATGCATATGCATTGTGTTTCCACACACTCAGGAGCTTTGCTTGACTTTACACATGAGACATTTTCTCTGTAGACTTTGTCTGTGGGTTTGCATACACCCAACAGTGCAGCTGATCATTTAATGTCAGTAAAAATTAGTAATGTGTCCAAAGTAAAAACAGCTCGGCTAGTACTTTAATAGTTGCATTAAAAGAACAAAGTCAGGTGAGTTGTTAATCACAAGTACTCATCCAGTATATTTATTTCAAGACTGCAACATTCCTATTCATGGCTCAATGCACACAATATAGTTTAAGAGACAAAGACTATTTGTAGATGAGCTGAGTGTAATAGGGGAAGCTTTTAAACGAAGCAGTAGAAAGTACAGTCACTGTTTCCATAAAATTGCTATACATGTTTACTCCAGGGAGTGAAAGCTGATAACGCATGAAGGAGCTGCAAATGTTCTTGTAGGCGTTTGTATGCTCGCCATTTTGGCTGCCAAAATGGTTTTCTTGAGAAAAAAAGAAAGATTTACTGAAAAAGTGTGTTGAGCAAAAAAGTAAAACTACCCCCAAAGGACAGCTGAACATTTTGTTCAATACGTGTCATGAAGAAACACATGGATGTTATATTTTCAAGTTCTCTGTGAATCAACTGCCTATATTTGGATAAAACATCTGCTTTAAGGGGAAAAATGTATAGATGTTCAAAGAATGCAGTGCATACAGTTCCAATTCCACAACTAGCTATATTAATAACTTTTTCCACACAAGACTCATACGTCTGTAAAGTTATGTGGTGCATTAAAGTATGGTTCCTTTTTCCCCCAAGTTCAAGATACTGTAAGACTGTCTGTCTAAATACAAAGAATAATTCTTTGCTGGGTTTTGTGCCCTTTGAGTGTTGGCAGCTGTACATAGAGTGAAGCCTCTCACTTGCCTATCCTAAACTGAGGATGACTGTGACGCTTTCACAAATGTCAAGAACCCTATTGTGCTAAAAAGGTCTGGTTTATGAAAGCGAGTTTTAGATTTAGTTTATGTCTCAAAAACAAAATGAGGAGTGTAATCCACCCACTAAAAAGACGGCACAGATGTTACATGTAGGCGTTTATAGATGTCATATGTTGATATCATGCTACATGTTCTAGAGAAATTCTCCAGTAATCATTCTAGGCTTTCATGTGACCTTGATAACCCTAAAATATTTTCAACAATGTAACGTGTCTCTGTTAGCTTGCATGCAGATTGTTTAATTTTTAAAACTATTTAAAACTATTTAAAGCCATTTAACATTATTCTGCCATAGTTTGGTCAACCTTACTGTTGGTGCACTAGCTCTGTTTTAGTATGATTTAAGAGCTGTAGTGAATACAAGAGCCTGGTAGATTCCTTACAACCACTCAAGGTGTTGTTGTCTTACACTCAACCTCCATGGGCCTGTCCAGACAGCTGAGAGCAGAAAATAAAGATCATTTTAAAATGCAGGCTTATGCTATAATACTATTTCTATTATCTCAAATGTCATTTAGGAGTTAAAGTCAATATAAGATCTGGGAAAATTAAGAAAACTACTGATCTGGTATGAAAAGCAAAATGCTCATATTGCTGCCAGGTACTTTCAGGAAGGTTTGGCTGACCCACAACAGTGCTGCACCGATCCACTGTGCAGCATCGATTGCACAAATGTAACCTGCACAGAAGAGCCACCAGAATAAACTCTTACTCTACCTCATCAAGTCAATGTCTAAAGTATACAAGTAAACACTAGGGGTGTAACGGTACACAGATGTCACGGTTCGGTACATACCTCGGTTTTGGGGTCACGGTTCGGTACGGTTCA
>JBBPDB010000146.1:8113438-8138104 GCA_037974465.1 Brachypetersius altus
ACAACACCAAAAGGGCGGGCGGGCGGGGGACGGCGGGGGTAAGGACAACGCCCCCATTCCTCTTCCATGTCGCAACCCCACTGTCCTTGTGGTCAGACTGACTCCCCGTCAGTCCGGGCGACACAGGTGTGGACCGCGGGACGCTGTCCTTGTCCCGCAACCCCGGTCCCTCACCGTGGGACCCCACAGTGTTCGTGGCCCCTCGCTGGCAGGCAGGCAGGCAGGCAGGCAGCCCCCCTCCAGGAGGCTGGACGGGTCCCTCCTCTGGCACCTTGCTGGTAGGCAGGCAGTCCCCTCCGGGAGACTGGACGGGCCCCCCTACCTGCTCTAGGGAGCCCTCTAGCCTTACACTAACCTCCCCCTGCCCCCACCCTCCTGCCCCTAGGCCTCTACGCCCCCCAAAAAATACATGGGTATTTTTTTGCCTTTGTATGTCCTTTCTACCTCCTCTATCTGCTGAAGTATGATCACTAACCCCCCCAGGAAACCTATCAACCAGGCTACTTCAGGGGCCACGGGACAGACTGGGGCCTCTAGACTAGTGGGGTCAGGGGCAACAGGAGCAGGGCAGACAGGAGCAGGGTCTACAGAAGCGGGGCTGGCAGGAAAGGGGCCTACAGGGCTACCAGGAGCGGGGCCTACAGGGCTGGCAGGAACGGAGCTCAAAACAGCAGGGCCTGCAGGACTAACAGGAGTGAGGCCTGCAGCAGCAACACAACCTGGAGCTACACAACCTGGAGCTACACAAACTGCGGCCCTTCTCTCAGGTCCACTACCAGGCCCGCTAACAGGGCCGCTAATCGTAGCCCCACAATCAGGCCCGCTAACTGAAGCCTCACAAACCAGGGCCCTACTGACTAGGGCTGAGCCAGCAGCAGCTAGACTAACAGGGCCTGTGCTAACAGGGGCTAAAACGCTAGCAGCCGAGCTAACCAGGCTAACTGGAGCCATACTGTGGATATCTGGTGTGGGAGGGTGGCCAGCTGGAGTGGTTGGGCCTTGGAGGCGTCACTGGAGCTCGCGGATGGCGTGGGCGAGCTGCTCCAGTTGTTCTTGGTGGTCCTGGAGCTGATGGTGGAGTAGGAGCGCCTGGCCTGCCTCCTCCCATTCGTCTCCGTGACGCACTGCGCTGGCCTTGTGATGCAGTGGCAGCTCCGGGTTTGTGGCTGGCGGGTGCGCCGCTTTTGTGGGTGGTGTGGAGGAGGCCGCAGGCGCGCCGCGTTTCTTCCGCCTCTGCCTCTTTCATGGTGGGGAAGGGGGGTCGGCCTCCGGGAGGTCCTCGTACTCTGACCCCCATGTCCCAGGGCAGCTCCCATGGGGGTCGATCGCTCCGAAAGAGCGAGGACTCGTCTTCCGAGTCGCTGCCACACCATTCCTTCGCCCAAGCGGTGGCGTCGTCGCGCCAATTGCGGGTTTCCTCCTCCACCTGGTCCACGAGTGCCTCCTCCCTTTCTTGGGAAGTAAGGGTTCGATGTGTCCATCGCATTATTTCTACCCTAGTCCTGTTTTGCCCAGACGGCCACTGTGCCTGGTTTGCTTTGTTTCCCTGTTTCACTTGTAAATAAATCGAGCACCAGCATGGAAGCCTGCCTGCCTGTCCCCGTTATTCCAAAGGTAAATCACAACAGGGGACTCAACCCCCACTGTCGTGACATCTGGTTAGTTTTGAT
Source organism: Brachypetersius altus (assembly GCA_037974465.1). NCBI lineage: Eukaryota > Metazoa > Chordata > Actinopteri > Characiformes > Alestidae > Brachypetersius > Brachypetersius altus. The sequence goes on from JBBPDB010000146.1 coordinate 8,115,109, forward strand.
AACATTAGTTTAAATAATGCATGTACAGTACAAGCAACATTTAACAGTTCAAAAACTACTGATAGACTGATAACTAAAGTAGTAGTAGCTTTAATGTCTATCCCCATTGATATAAGCAAACATGATGCAAATCATAATGTAATCAAACATGTTAAAATCAATTACATATAATCATAAAAGGATATGAATTACTGAAATTAATTATTTATCAAACATAGCTACACTAGAAAATCCAAGAAATTTAGGATGATTTAACCAGTGAGCTCTACAACATTGTCTAGTTGTCTAGCTTAATCAGTTTTGATTAAACTGATTTGATCTGGCAATTTGTAGGTGATCCAGGAGAAAAAGGTGAGAAAGGAAATCAAGGGCGATCAGGGATGGGAGACCCAGGACCACCAGGAATGCCAGGTAAAAAGCGTAATTTAATGTATACCTTAGATAAGCTTTTCTGGTACTCCGTTACTGTTTCTTTACATTATATGCAGACAGCAACAGTTACGTTCAGAGAGAAGGCACTTCATCCTACACTGGTCTCCCAAGAAAAGATGGCACAGTAAACCCACAACCTTATTTCTACAAAGCTTTATGGGTTTACACATCTGATGTGATTCTTGCTGTATTCATTAATGGAGTAGCACATGTATGCTCGAGTCTTTTTATAACATGTTTTGGACCTTTTAAATGTTTGTGGCATTTTTACCTTGCACTTTCACAAGCTTTGCAAACATCTGTTTTGTTTTAGCCAGACAGTGCAGCTGAAGATCTATAAAGGCATAAACATATTGCATAAAGCCACAAATCTGGAGAATAAAATAGTGGAGAATAAAAAATGATTTTAAAGTGAACCATAGGGTGCTTGAATACAGGGTTTTCGAGCACTCATCGTTGTACCTTTTTTGTTTTCACTACAGTGTTAATATTTTTCTTGTTGTAGGTCTAATGGGTCCACCAGGGGCCAGCAAACCAGGTCACCCAGGTAAACCAGGCCTGCCTGGTCATAATGGGGAAGAGGGTAAAAGAGGATACCCTGGAGAACCTGGGCCTCCAGGTGTGTGCCATCCACACATGTGCTACGGAGCAATGTTCAGAAGGGATCCTTTCAGCAAAGGCCCAAACTATTGAAACTAATTGGGGATGAACCTTGGACTACCAGTCTGGATGTGGTGCTCAGTGAATGAGAGAAAAGTCAACAGCAAACCTTTCCAATCTCAGGATGACCATATTTTCAAAGGTGTCTCTAAGGCACTGAGACTTTAAGTACCTCTAATAGTGTAAATAATAAAATGCGCATTTGAAACATGGCATTGCCTGAATAACGTCACACACTTTGTCAATTGTTTCACCACTTGCTTTTCTGTGTCATAAACTGAGTAGGACTAAGAGTTACTGACAGTATTTTTTATATATAGTCAGCAAAATGCATCAGACCGATGATAAAAAGCATCTAGGGTCTGGAGCACTGCACTGCTTGCAGACTTTGAAATGAACAATATGGCACTACTCATTTCCTAACTCTGTAGCTCCCCCCAGTGTTTGTCTGTAGCTTTTCAACCATCCTGTAGTATCACTCCTCTTTTAGTCATTTTTTTTACCTTATTTAATACAAGATGCATTGTCTGACCAGACGTTAATCAACATTCTATACATTCTATATGTTTTGACATCACACTTCTCTTCCGTAGCTTAAATGTAAGCCACAAAACTGCATGCTTTTCATACAAGTTGCCTCTCTGTGTTACTCTGTTAAATTCGTGCTTTATTTTCATTGGTGAAAGATGAGAGGAGATAAATGATAGACCAGGATCTTGCCCATTTTAGTAATAGAATTATCTTGATTGTGGATAAAAATGTGAGCTTGTTATAAAGTTAGCACTGCTATGCTGTCATGAACCATGAACGTTTTTTTTTTTTCTGGTCGCTCTTCCAAAACGTATGACTATTTTTAGTTATTCTTCTGAACTGATCATAATTCCACTTTTTGAAGTGTTTCATAATGTTTAATGTCTTTTTGTTATTGTGTTTTATGACTTAAATTACTTTTGATAATATTAATTAAAATCTTTTTTTTTAATGAAGTCTCCTGTCAGTTACTTTAGATTGTGTTAAATATTCCAACAAAACAAAAGCTTTCAGAAAAAAAAAACACATGTTGATGATATTAGAATAGATTACATTTCTCTCCAGTGCCTTAAAGTGGACAAAGATTCAAACTGAAAACTGTCAGCGCAAGAGCGGTTTTAGGAAACCTTTTAAAGAAAATATTGCTCATCTTTACTTCCTTGAAATCCTGAATTTCTGAAAATTCTGTTCATCAAGGAGTTCTGATTCATCTGGATCAGGGATGAATAATCCTGGTCCTGGAGAGTTTGGCCCCAATCCTAATCCAACAGACGGGATGTAGGTAATGAAGACCTTTAGTGCCATTTATATATTTGAATCAGGTATACTGGATGTGACCTCTCCAGAGTGGTGGATCTCCAGGGCCAGGACTAGGCATCCCTGGTCTAGCTATTAGTGCAAACGATGGCACCATGTAGGACAGCAATTTTCCAAGTGAGTACAACTTATAGACTTGAGCCACATTCCAGCTAATGTTTCTCAGGTTTTATCTTTTATAGGTGCAAGAATTGAACTGAGCAGCATTGCCTTCTGCTGACATTTCTCCTAATTTCCAAATTAAAATAAGGCATCATTTTAAAGGAACTGACAAAACATCAAAATAAGAGAAATGATGCAGTGTTTACAGAACTTGAATAATTCAAAGAAAAAATATCTCGTTCTCTCTTAAACAAAATGACAATAATGACCTTTGGGGAACTTCTAGTAGTGTTTAACATCCATCTGGTCACACTGAAAGAGGAGAGTGTTGATTACAGCAGTGTTTTTATACTTTTCTTCATTAAATAAGATTTTATTTGATCACCTAATCAGTACCTCAGAATGAGGTGCTTGTGTAGGAGGCAGTCGGGGGGGATTTTGATTTAATAATAAATAGTAGTGCTCTCTTTTTCCCCGCCAAAGCTGTACTTGTGTCATACCAGTAGGTGTTTTGGGTTTATTTGTAGTTTGTGTAAAATTATTGGTTATTTTTTTAAATGTGCCAGTTAGGGTTGTGAGAATCCGACATTATACTGACATGTGTTTCACAAAATTCCTTTTTTACATTAGCAGAATGGGTAATGGACATACATTACTTCAATACTGGTAAGCTATGCACTTGAAGCTAACTACTGTAGGTGGCTACGAGTGCCATGCTAGATCTTTGTGAATAAATCAAAACCCTGGATTCTGTCATTTATGAAATAAAGTTATAGCTGAAGCAGACGACATGTGCAACCTATAAATCTTCAATCTGTTACTATTACTCAGACTGTGAACGCTGTACGTCCAGAGATAATAAAAACTGACATATACAGTAATGATTTATTGAGTGCCATCTAAAAGAAATAGAGCATTTGCTAGTGCCAAAGAAATAGCCTATTGTATTCAAAGAAATTCTGCTTACCATCAAAATGTAGCAGAACTCAGGTACTTATACAGTCTTACTGTCTTACTAGTATGGAGTCATTAAAAGAAAGAGTGACTGAATAAATGCAGTCGATTACATAAAAGCATGCATTGTTGTCTGGGATAAATATTCTTGTGTACTGATTATTTACTTATTCATATGGCACTGTATGAGTCCTTTGTATTCGTATTATCACTTTGTGTTCCTATTCATTTGTATATTATGTTAACTTGTTCTTTTCTCTTCTTCTTTTTCTTCATATTATTATTATTATTATTATTATTATTATTATTATTATTATTATTATTGATAACAACAACAATAATATTTTTTAATTCGTTAATAACTTAAAATAGCTTAATATAGTGTCAAAACAACGTAGCAATTATCACAACCAAAGCAAAATCTGTTGTGTAAACCCATGGATGTTATTAGTGTTTTCGTGGATGTTCACATCTCCCACTAATAAATTTGCGCTATTTGATATTAGTATAGGTTATATATTGGTTAAATGCAGTAAATGTAAATGTTATAAATATGTAACAGGGAGAACATGCCACTAAACAGTTCTGACTCGTCGAGGCATCTACAAGACCTCTGCAGGTGTGCTGTCGTATCTGGCATCAAGATGTTAGCAGTAGATCCTTTAAGTCCAGGCACTGAGATCTGAGGAATTTGGAGGTCAAGTCAACACCTTGAAGTCTTTGTTATGTTCCCCAACCTCTTCCTGAAGAATTTTTGCAGGACAAATCATCCTGCTGAAAGAGGCCACTTCCATTATGGAATACCTTTGTCATGAAGGGGTGGACTTGGTCTGCAGAAATGTTTAGACAGGTGGTAACATACAATTACGGCTCGGTTTCTTGAATGTATGATTTTATTTTGTCACAACTGCAAGCTACATTTCACAGTATTGAACAAATGATCTCTGCTACCATCTAGTGACTAAATGATATTAAACTGTGAGCACTTGGGTTACAATTACTAGGGATGGGCCATTCAGCAAATTATAAGATAAGATAAACCTTTATTAGTCCCACAAATGGGAAATTTGTTTGGTCATGGCAGCAAGTGAACAGTACAAAGTTATGAGCAGCAAAATTAAGACAAACAATAGAATACAATAAAATAGAATAAAATACAGTATCACAGTAAAGTATAAAATAAAATGTTTAAATATACAGTTAAAAAAAATGTACAGTATAAAACTAGGAATATAAGTATGCATGACTGTATTGTATAAAATATACATATATGTATGTAAACTGTAAGTAAGACTAAACTGCATGTTTAGAAGTAAGACTAGATGTAGGCTTGGGCAAGTTGTATGCATGTACACAGTGAGTATATGTATTTACGTATAAACAGAGTGGATGTATAAGTAAAAAATGAGAACACTGTAGATACACACACACACACACAGCTACACAATGGAGTGACAGGCCTTGAAAATAACACCAGCCAGTTCAGTCTCTTTCTGTCCCCAGCAGAGATGCTGCTGCCCCAGGAGACCACACCGTAAAAGATGGCTGAAGCCAATACAAAGTCATAAAAGGTCTTCAGGAGTGGGCCCTTCACTCCAAAAGACCTGAGCATCTGCAGCAGGTATAGCCTGCTCTGCCCATTCCTGTAGAGAGCATTTCAGTTGTGAGTCCAGTCCAGCTTTTTGTTCAGATGAACACCCAGTTACCTGTAGCTCTCCACAGCCTCAGTGTCTTGGATGTTTGCAGTGGAGGATGTTTGTGCCTGCAGAAGTCTACCATCAGCTCCTTGGTTTTTCCAGTGTTGATCCGAAGGTAGTTCAGGTGGCACCAGTCCACAAAGTCCTGGATCAGTTCTCTGTACTCCCAGTTGTCCCCATCTAAGATGAGGATGACTATTGCAGAGTCATCAGAGAACTTCAGCAGGAAGTGCTGGGTGGAGTTGTGCACGTCTGCAGTGTAGATGGTGAAGAGGAACTTTTCCCTGTGGGGCTCCCGTACTGCAGAAAACACTGTCTGACACACAGCCCTGGGTTCTCACATACTGTGTTGGTGAGGTAGTCCAGTATCCATGTGGTGAGGTGATAATTCACTCCTGTGTACTCCAGCTTGTCCCTTAGGATTGTGGGAAGGATGGTATTGAAGGCACTGGAGAAATCAAAGAACAGGATTGTCACAGAGCTCCCAGTGGTCTCCAGGTGAGAGAGGGAATGAAGCAGAAGGTGAATGACGACTTTATCCACTTCAGTGCCAGGGTGGTAGGCAAACTGAAGTGGGTCCAGCGATGAGCTCACCAGGAGCCAAATCTGAGCCAGCACCAGGATAGGTAGTACGGATGCATGCTAACGGCTAACAGCTCAATGTCTCTGCTGCAGAGTTGTTCTTTCACAGTGATGTGTCCACGGTTACACCATCTGCTGTAACACTGCTCATGCTTAAGACCTTATGAAGTGTGAACGTGTATCTAGGTGCCACAAGGCCAAAGCCCTTTCTGTGTGGAGTTTGCATGTTCTTTCCTTGTCTGATTGGAGACTCTGTTTCAAACAGTCAGTTCCTAAAGTGTATGTGTTGACTGCAGGAAATATGGCCAAGTGAAGGATCTGGAAGACTTTGACAGGAGTCAAAATGTGAGGGCTACATGACCGGCCTAGAGCAGTGGTTCCCAACCTTTTTTCTTTGAAGGCCCCCTTGCCTGTGTCCAAGACAAGCCAGGCCCCCCAACCCCAAATCCTACCCACATAGACGCACAAAAAGAATAAAGAGATTAATTACAAAAATAAACAGCGGTTGTACGTTTTTGCTCTTATACTGTTCTACACACACACTAGCGTTTCTCAGACATTGGAATTTTATGAATTGTATGGTAACCTCAGTGCAGACAAATTGTGCGAACCCCCTGCGATCTCTGTCACCCCCCTAAGGGAGGCCCGGATCCCAGGTTGGGAACCACTGGCCTACAGTATCTCCATACTTGTGAGGTATTCCCAGTATGCAATTATTAGTAACTGCCAAAAGTGCTCCAACGAAGAAGAACCAGTGAACCGTCAACAGGTTCATGGACACACAAGATTACTTCTGGATGTGGGAAGCAGAAGCTAGCCCATCTGGTTTGATCCAACAGAGGATCTACTGTAGCAGAAACAGCTGAAAAATTTCATGCTGGCTACGACAGAAAGGAGTCCGAACTCAGTGCATCGCAGCTTGCGGTTTATGGGGCTGCAGACTGGTCAGAATGCCCAGGTGACATCATGTGGATGTTACCTTCAACTTAAACATTGTTGCAGAACAAGTACAGTCCTTCATGACAATTGTGTTTTCTAATTGCTGTGGTATCTTTCAACGGTCCTGCCATGCTGCAAACATGGCTTGAAAAACATGACAAATAGTTCAAGGAGTTGCCTACAACTGCCTTCAAGTTATTAACAAGCTTATCCCGTGTGTTTCTGGGCTGATCCCTCACCTTTCTCATGATTATCCTCATCCTATGAGGTAAGATACTACATGAAGCTCCAGACTGAGGGCAAGTGATGGTCATTTTATATTTCTTCCATTTCGCGCCAACAGTTGTCACCTTCTCACCAAGCTTCTTGCGGATGGTCTTGTAACACATTCCAGCCTCATGCAGTTCTACAATCTTATCAGTCTTATCCTTCGACAGCGCTATGGTCATGCACATGGTCTTGGAGAGGTTGGAATGGAAGAACATGATTCTGAGGACAGGTGTGCTTTATACACATAATGAGTTCAGATCAGGAGTATCTGTAATTGACGGATTGATTGTAATCTGTGTGCAGCACGGGCACACAGTCAGTCTGTGGGAGCTAGAAGTCTGTTTGGGTTGTAGGGGTTCAATTACTTATTACACTCAATGACATGCAAATCAATATACAACTTTTATGTAACATGTTTTTATTTTCATGATTTGTGGTTGATATTCTGTCTCTCTCCATAAAGATGAATCTACCTCATAGAGACTTTTTGTAAGCAAACTTACAAATTCAGCAGGGGATCAAATAGTTATGTCACCCACTGAATGTCATAAGGTATTTATGTGATGGCCTGGACGAATTCGTCTGATCCATGGAAGTCCCACCTCACAACTTTAAAGGATCTGCTGTTAACGTGTGTGTGTGTCATAGCCATCGATGGGATAAGGCTGTCTGGGCAACACAAGGGGGACATAAGGTGGGTGGTTTTAAGGTTATGGCTGATCAGTGTATAAGACAAGCTCTAAGAATGGTGACTAACGCACAGGTTTTTTCAAGCTGGTTAAGCCATGCTGACTTTTGATAATTACTGCAATAGATTTTTTTCTTTTGAAATATTAATAAAATATAATAATGTTAAAACTAGTTAATTACATTTAATAACAATTCAGGCTCAGAGGTGATTAACCAAAGTAATTAATCAAAGACATAATTCTGATTATAGATGGATTTAAGAGAGAGTGATTTAAGAAAGAGAGAGATAAGATAAACTTTATTAGTACCACAAGTGGGAAATTTGCTTGATCATGGCAGGAAATGGACAGTACAACAGTTAAGAACAGCAAAAATTAAGAAAAAACAATATAATAGAATAAAATAGAATAAAACAATAAAAACAGAATAAAACACTATGAATATGATATAAATATGGACACCTGTATTTTAAATATATACATATATGTATGTAAACTGTAAATAAGACGAAATGGGCTTGGGCAAGTGGAATGCATGTACACAGTGAGTCTGTGTATATAAGTACAGAGTGGGCGTATAAGTAAAAATAAGAACACTGTAGATACACACACATGTACTCTGAGCAGAGATATATTTTAAATTGCATTTCCATTTTCATTTCACTTAATTCAAGTAGCAGGCATATCATGCAAGACTGTAAACACAAGGTGATGCCTTAAGAGTGTTAAAATGTCACAAAAATAGTAATATTATTGTTATTATTAAAGTGTAGTCCTGAGATTAATGTGATGTAATTTATTGTGCGGTATATTTGAGTTTGTGTTTGATGTTTCTAAAAATATTTTTTTTAGAGTATTATAGACGTAATGTGTCAAAGGGACAAATGGATGTGTGTACAACTAAATCACTTTGGGAGAAATATATTTTTTAATGTGCTTTTCTAAGACATTTTACCAGTTTTCTGTGAGTACTGTAAGAGTATTCTGTCAAAATCTAAATTTAACAAGCATTGTAATATTGGCCCTAAATCTCTTGTTTAGCATGCCAGTGTATCTGTGGATACATTTGAAATCTGAAAAACGGGAGAAAGTTGTGCCTTTGGGAACAATACTTTTTTAATGCAATGGTTTAAAATGCAATTTTAAAAAGGTCAATAGAAACATCTATATTTGCTCATCAAGTCATCAAATTGTGGAATTTCACTTTCAGATGATTTACTGATTTAAGATGTTATACTTTGTACAGACATAACACATAATTTTGGATTTCCAACTAATTTAATAATGTCCAACAGTAAACAGGTTCAATGAAAAATCTGTTTCTCTATTTTTTTGTTTAATAGCAGCACAATCAATTAAGCAAGTTTTTCTCAGTTTGAAAAATAAAATTATGTTGCACCCGCCACACCACTTTTAATATGAAATATGACACATAGGTTTCAGTTTTACTTAGCAGACACTAACACAGAGATTAGGTGTTAGTTACAACTTTGTCTCATAAGTGGCAGACTTGGCTTTTCTTTACAAAGTTTCACTAAATCTCTCTACGTGACTCACACTGTGTTTGGCAGCCAGCAAGACTGGCATGATCCTGGGTTTTGTTTATGGTCACTGCGAGGAAAAATCGTTCACATTACCGCACTGTTTTGAAATATGGCATGGACACCCAGCATAACAGAAGAAAGAACTGCAAAAAGCTTTCCTCCACCTGTTGCCATCACATTCATTTCTCTAAAAGCCTCATAAGCCCTTCTGGAAATGATCCCATCATCCAGGCTTGTGTGCTGAAAGAGCTTGAACTCCTCTTTAACGTCGTCCACTGACTGTCACCTCTTAGGGCAGGAGACAAGAGAAACCGCCCATTAAATATCTTAGAGTGCAGCACATTGCAGCAGTTCATCAACATACAGGAACTTGGAGACCGTGTTATAATCCGCTGTTGTGAAGTCCTTCCATCACTGAAGAAATCTAACTGACGCTTACCCTGGCTCTCAATAAATACATGTGTCTTGTAGCCAGTGGATAACTCCTCATCAGTCAGCTGGTATTTTCTGTTTCTGTAAAGAGCAGGCTTATATCCTCTCGTACCTTCATCCATCATTTTGACGTGTTCAGCTTTGCAGAAGCAAGCAGAATTTTTGAAGCTGCTCCTCTAATATCAGGGGTAAAGAGTGGCTGCTACGTTCCTCTTTCTGTCCTGTTTGCTTTGCAGATTCAAACAGGGGAATGGCCCATTTCGAAAAGAGAGCACAAACCTTTGATTGTGGATCAGTTAAAAAACCTTGCAAACTTTCTCTGGTGTTGTCATCTCTCTTCTTTTCTTGTGTTTTTTTTAAACCCCCTTCTGTTTGCTGAAAAGCAAATACATCCAGGTCAAACCCTTTTGGATTACAACATGAAGACCTTGTCTCTCTAGTTGACTTGAGCTGCAATCTCCGTTCAAGTTCATCCCAGAATTGTTCAGTGAGGTTGAAGTGTGGACTCTGTGCAGCCCAGTCAAGACTCATCCATTCCTTTATAGAGCTTGCTTTGTGCACTGGGACTCAGTCATGCTGGAATAAAAAAGGTTATTCCCCAAACCGTGTCCACAGAAGCATGGAGTTATACAAAATCTTCTGATATGCTGAAACATTAAGATTGTGCTTCACTGGAAGTAGAAGTCTAGCCCAAACCCTAAAAAACAGGTGTGTCCCAATACTTTTGTCCATACTTTACCGACTGCTGAACAAGCAAGTTAGCAAGCAGTTAGATACATAACATTAACCTTAACACAATTCACAATCTCAACTTCCCACATCCCCGGTGTCTGTTTACCTTTGCAAAGGAGCTAAAACACCAGGCCTGACTTAAGGAACCGGCCGTCTGGAGTAAGGACGGGTAACAAGAGGGCTAAAATCAAGGTCAAGAGTGTTGTTAGTTTGTGGATCCAAGCAACTGTCTTCTGAAGTGGTTTTTGTTAAAATAATTATACAGTCGAGCCCGAAATTATTCATACCCCAGGCAAATTCTGACCAATCTTCTTGACTGGAAATGACACAGGCGTCTCCCAGAACATAATAAGAGGATGTACAAAAGGCATCATTGTGGAGAAAAAAATATTTCTCAGCTTTATTTACATTTGAACATAAAGTGGCATGTCCAACATTGTTCATGCCTTTTGCAAACTGTCACAGTCTTTGGGAAAATACCAGTGGAGACATGCAAAAAGCTTGTAAACAATTATAGGAAGCTTTTGGTCACTGTAATAGCCAATAAAGCCTTTTCTATTGATTAATGAATAGTGTTGGACATGGCACTTTTTGTTCAAATGTAAACAAAAGATGAAAAATATTTTTTTAGACAGCGATGCCTCTTGTAGGCTATATCATATTATCTTCTGGGAGACGCCCTTGTCATTTCCAATCAAGAAGAAATTTGCTTGTTGAATAAAAGTAACTAAGTCAAAATTGGCCAGGGATATGAATAATTTCGGGCTTGATTGTAGCTACATCTTGTTTTTGTCTTTTTAAACAACTGCCTTTATATTATGAATTAACTAACCTTTTAGTAAGTTTACATAAAAATGTGCACTTTATGTACATTAACCTGCGATCTGAAGTTAAAGCTTTAATGGAAGCAAAAACACATAGATAGATAACATAGACAACTTTTTAACACTGAATTTGTTTTACAGTGTAGTTACTGTAGACAGCGAACATGGCGGATTCTCTAACACGTAACCCTTTTATGTCTCTGCCACATGCCTGATGCATGAAGTCCAACTTCTGTTCATGTCTTCTCCAATATTCTCCATGTAGGTGAAGTTCTCACTACATATTTACACTCCAGTGAAACAGGAAGACATTGACGACCAAACACTTGGACTTAATAAAAAGACACATGTGATCATGCTATTATAATCCGTTAATAAGAATTTCAATTCGAGGTTGTCAGTAATTGGGGTTGGTGGTTGTAACCGAAGTGTTTTCCTTGGGGTGGGGCGAAACGAATGATTTTTAAAATACAATGTTTCCGGCTCCCATGGAATAAATACATGCAAAATGTGTAAAGTAAAATATCTCACCTGATCTCACATTTTTTACATATGTACATATGAACTCACGTGCAAGACAAAGTATCCTGAAAGCAGCAAGAGTGCAGTGATGAAGCGCGAGGAGAAAAGTTGTGTCCAATTTATTTCAGCAACAGGTGTCGCGCGCTCAGTCACTCTGCGTGACTGCGAGCTCGTTGATGTTAGCACACACACTCAGTAACGGACAGGTGTGTGTGTGTGTGTGTGTGTGTGTGTGTGTGGTGTATTTGTGCCTTTTTAAACGCTGCTCTCAGGTGTCGAGTGTCTCTCAGTGCTGCCTCCTCACCCCTACCCCCCTCCTCCCCTAGAACCCCGGCTCTGCCTCATGGCCGCTGGAGGAGGAGGGTCCGAGTCGAGTTCCTCTCTCTCCTCCACTCAGCCCGGCCGAGCCGTCCTGCCCCGCGAGCTGAAGGAGCAGTCAGGAGAGCAGGGGTGCTTTCTTTTCCTCACACACTCTGGAGCGTGGGGGAGCCGCGGACGGATTTTAGAAGGGTCTGAAAAGGTGGGTGACGAGGTGATGTGAGGCATCGCTGATCGGGGAGCCGCCCGTTCTGCTGCAACTACAGCAAGAAGTTACCCAGCGCTTTCACATCGGGGGACATAAGGACACTATTCGGTTTTTTCACACTTTGTATTTTTATTAACAAGTTTTCGTTTTTTTACATTGGTTTTAATTCGGGGTTTATTTTGTTTTGTTTTTTTATTACACTATTATTATCTTTTTAATTAAATACTTTTTATTACAATTTTCTGTTTACATTAACTTTTTTTTACTTTTAAACACTTTTTTGTTTTTTCTTTGTTTTTGATTTCACAAACGCACGCACGCGCGCGCACACACACACACACACACACACACACACACACACACACGTGCGCATATATATGTATACTGACAAAAACCTAAACATCATTAATGCTCCGTGAGTTCAAATGGAGGTCGTCCTGAGCCCCAGAGCCGCGTGCTGAGCGCGTCGCCCCGCTGAACTATGGAGCTCCTCAGGCTGTATGGACTCGTGTGGAGTTTTCTTGGCTTCGTGCAGAGCGCGCGGGCCACTCTGGCCGACCAGCACGTGCATTCGAGCTTCATCTACAGGCGCCTGCGGAATCACGAGAGGCGCGAGATCCAGCGTGAGATTCTGTCCATCCTGGGCCTGCCGCACCGGCCCAGACCCTTCTCCCCGGGCAAGCACGCGTCCTCCGCGCCCCTCTTCATGTTGGACCTGTACAACGCTATGGCCACGGAGGAGGAGGAAGCAGGGCTCGTGGAGGACCGAGGCAAAGGAGCGCGCATGAAGGCGGCCGGGAGCGCGCGTAAAGGCTCGCGCAGCACCCCACGACAGCCCTCACCCAGCTACGGTCCCCACCTGACCACCCCTCAGGACACCAACTTCCTCAACGACGCGGACATGGTCATGAGCTTCGTCAACCTGGGTGAGTGCGGGCGCGCGGCCGTGCGTAAAACAGTCACGCGCCCTTCTGTAGCACGTTAGGACTTTGGCAGAGGGTTTGATTTATATCTCATATAAAGTAAGATGAAAAATGCAAAAAGCAAACCTCAAATACCCACGTCTAAATATTAAGTACATTGATGGATGAGCTGCCAATGACCCATAAAAACAGGTTCAACATTTATTTCCCAAATACTGATGCCCTATATATGTATATATATATTTGGGAAATAAATGTTGAACCTGTAATACATATATATATATATATATATATATATGGACATGTCCAAGCACTTTTATTTCAGTAAATAATGCCTCAGTGTTCAAAGACAAATGAGTTGTGAATAACTTGTGAGTAGGAGTAAAACAGTAAAAAAAAAAAAAAACATTGTAGAACTGAAGTAGCTCTCTTTATAAAGCCTTCTGGTGTAAAATAATTAGCTTAAATAAAAGCTTAAGGGTGAAGTGTGTGGGAAACAGCAAAGCAGGCATGCCAAAATAAGAGAATCAAATTCAACTGAAAGAAAGAAAGAATAAAATAAGGCCCTTTCAGTCATTTTTCTACAAATATACTTGAAAGTAAGTAAATAAGCATGAAAAATACCAAATCTGTAGAAAATGTCATGTTAGAGGTTTTGCCTGGAATGGGTTTATCATTACTTGCTTGAAAATGAATGGCTGTGCATTTACAATAATGACTAAATTAGAAGTGATGACCATATTAATGATAATAACTTAAAATAAGACACAACTTACTGAAGTATTAGGATTCAAATAAAATGTAAGCAGCTTTTGCCAATGTCTATTAGTATAATTTTCACACTGCTAAGCTGGCATCTCTGAATCTGAACAAAAAACACATGCCTCACATTCAACTGCATTGCTTACCTGTTCGCTTACTATCCTGTACTTAACCGTGTAAATACATTTCTCCTGTATTTATACTCCAGCACTGATCTTTTACAAACATTTTACATGCAGGTGACCTTATAGTTTTTACACATCCCTAAAGAAAATATGGCCTGACCTTTGTCCTCAGAAGCTCTGTAAAGCGGATACAATAGAAAAGGATGGTCTCAGGAAATGCGAGAGAAATAGCAAACGATCACTGAAAAGTGTTGTCAGATTATTTATTTGGCAAAAAAAATGTATCCCCAGTTATATCCAGTTACTTATATGATACAAATCTGTGTTGAAGCACACATGGCACACAGAGGAGTAGGAAGGCGTTTTCCTTCAGTGTTCATGCCATTAAGTGTTTTGTGGCAGGCCCCGTTTTCTGGAAGGCTGCATGTTTTTTTGGAAAGAGTCACCATGATAAGCATGATTAACACCGTAATGCTTCAGTAGCTGTGACCTCTCACCCAGCAGCTCACACAAACTTATCGAACGACTGTCTGACCTGCGGATAATTTGCCTTAATTATTTCCTGTTGCTGTAGAGGGCCAAGAGCGAGGGGAGCCTGTTTTTGGTCAAGACCAGCATAACTCAGACGACCAGTGGCGTTCCCCGTGTCAGCGTTTCTGAACTCTGTGTTTGTTTGTCTACAAGTGTGTATTGCATTTCACTTCACCAGGCCACAGTCTCTGATCCCCCCTCCCCCATGTACATGTTCTGTTTTCGAAAGTTATCGTAGTTAATAGCTGATGAATGGGAGAGGAAAACATCAACAGGGCTTGTTGACATGAGAGCCAAAAGTAGGGATTGAAATGTTGGAGGCAGCTTTGAGAAGTTTCTGTTAAGGTAGCCCACAGGGAAAGCCATCCCGATGACCGTACGACATGTGTTTTCACTTAGAATCACGAGGGCATGTACACAGTCTGCTTTGAAAGAACAACTCCCTTAATTTAGAGCCATGGAAAAGCTTCAGAATTGGTCTGTGCTCTACACAGTGTTTCTCTTTGCCTGTACGAACTGTGCTAAACAGAAATGTCATCACTTTAGTTTGTGTAAAGTCTTTTGATGTTCTTGAAAAATATAGAATACTACAATTTATTTTAAAATCAGCATCTGATTGTGTGATCACCTGAATCAAATCTTATCAATGAGGACAAGTATAAAAACACGGCTGTAATCAACGCTCTTTTTTTGCGATGTGACCAGTTGGATGGCAAAACACTACTAGAAATATGTCAGAGGTAATTATTGCCATTTTGTTTGAGTGAACAAGAGATTTGTTTTCTTTGAATTCAAGTTCTGTAAACGTCATTTCTGTGATGTGTTGTCATTCCCTTTAAAATTATGCTTTAAAGAACAATATTTTTATTTGAAATTGTCAGCAGGTCATACAAGTAATGGCAAAGCGGTTCAATACTTGCACCTATAAATGCTAAAACCTGAGAATTCGAGATTCTTAGTCAGTTTGGACCATTTCTATTGGTCCGTTCACCTCCGAAATTTGTGGAGTGTAAAGGTGCAGCTGGTATTTTGAAATTATGCAACAAGATGAAAAAATGACAAGAAGGACATACAAGGTTATGTTCGTGTAATGACAACATAAGTGGTACCAATTTTCAAGCCTCTTCTGGAGGAAGTCCATCGTTCACAGTTTTCATCGAATAGATTTAGCTAATCAGCACTTCATTAAATTAAATGTGGAGAAGCTGATGAAAATGAACACATCCATGCAAAGAATTAAGTGTGTAAGAAGTCAGTTACCAAACTTGTGTTCCAAAAAACAAATCAATGACAAATAATTATTTTGTGTTTTTACTTACTTACTGCTTACTGCTGATGTATACTACCACTTAAATGTGGTTCAAAACATATACAGTAACATAACTACATTATTATTATTATTATTATTATTATTATTATTATTAATAATAATAATAATAACAAAAATAATAATAATAATAATAAGAAGAAGAAGAAGAAGAAGAAGAAGAATCAATAAACACCAAAATAAGAGAAATGATGCAGTTTACAGAGAACTTGAATCATTCGAAGAAAGCAAATCTCTTGTTCACTCAAACAAAATAGCAATAATTAACGTTGATGGACTTCTAGTAGTGTTTTGCCATCCAACTGGTCACATTGCAAGAGGAGAGTATTGATTACAGCACTGTTTTTATACTTTTCCTCATTAAATAAGATCAGTACCTCATAAAGCAGAATGAGGTGCTTGTGCAGGAGTTGAACAGGCACTGGCATGGAATGGTTGTCATATAGATTTAAAAATAAATTGCAGTGGGCTAATTTTTTCCGGAGCTGCATATATATAATCATTATATTACATATATTCTACTTAATCATTTTATTCTGATTATATTCTAATTACGTTATCATTTTAGACATTTCATGACAAATGGGCCACTGGACTAACATAGCCTGGAATACAATGCAGTTACATCCCTATGCATTAACGCTGTTACAGGTTACATTACGGAAATAAGACAGTGACGATATATTGTCTGAAAATGACATGATGCATTCAATTGAAAATGCAGAAAAAAGGTATGCACACACGCTCCTGTAGTCATACTAAAGTAGCTGCGTTATAGGTTCACTGCTGAGGGTGCAGATCTTGCTCCCATAAGTTATGCATTAAATTAATCCTATGAATGAATCTAGTGCTGTCTGCGGCCTGACAGCCTCTGTGTCCCCCCTCCCTTTCTGTTCTTAATTAGCAGGCCAGGCCTGAAGTTGAGCCTGACCAGCTGGTAAAACTAGATCCTGGCCCTTGACCTCTTCCTGTTAAGTAACCACAGACTTTCACTGTAGATAAATTATCAGAGAAAATGGAGCTGCATTATATCACTGGCACCGCAGCACAAACACACTCCAGCTTCCAGCGCCTCGGCCTCTCTTCAGCCGCTGTGCTGTCCGCCTGGATGTCACTTTGCACTCTTTTATTTTGGACTCGGGGGAAGGGTGTCTGGGCTTGTAAATGGCCACATGCATGATTTCAGCGCTCTAAAGAGGGCATTAAGTGTGACAGAGCTGATCACTGTTATGCAGTACTGTAAGACATGTGTGATATAATGTTCCATAAACATCTGCCCAACCAGGTTACAGAGAGACAACTTTTCCAGTTTGGAAAGTGCTTCAAATAAATAAGGGATGATCTGGCTATACTTTTGTAGTGCAATAGGATTATACATATTGGAAGATGCTACTTTTTCACATAGACTGTGAAAGTCATGCCAGCCCTACAGGTTTTTAAATGTGCTGTCGCCTTTGCGATTTTCACAAATTTCAACAGCCATGGGAGGTAAATGTGTGCAGTGGTGAAATATGTGAAATATGTGCCTGGTGTCAGACCATCCTGGAGAACAAAAGCTTTATCTTGTGGACTTGCCCATGCTGAAGGACAGAGTGTCATTAGTGAAGGCCTGTTTTGCTTAACGGGCAGCCCATTCATCATGGTGAGAGAATAGTGAAGGCTCACAGTGGAGGGCCTGTCCTGAGAATGCTACTTCTGCTCAGTTGACTGATTTAATGGACTGGATGTTGCTTTTTGGGTTGCCTAAATGTTTAGCTTGGGCAGGGAATGTTAAGGAATTTTGATCGATGGCCATTTCTTTGCAAGAAAGCGACCGTTGACACTTCACATGTGCGAGACAATCTCACCCTCTCCAGCAGAGACCGCTTAGCCAGCACAGCTAAACAGAACACTCAGAAAATAAAAGTGAGAGTCTAAAGAAATTGATGAGCCTCATGCCATTTTTTTCCTTTCTTGTGCTTCCTTGCAGTGGAGAGGGACCGGGATTTCTCCCACCAAAGGAGACATTACAAAGAGTTCCGTTTTGACCTGACTCAAATTCCGGATGGCGAGGCTGTGACCGCGGCCGAGTTCCGCATCTATAAAGACCACAGTCACGGCAAATATGAAAACGTCACGCTCAAAGTCTCCATATACCAAGTGATCAAAGAATACCAAAACAGGTGAGTTGAAAGAACCAGACACTGTGTGAAATGAATCCCTGCATAACATGGAGTTTACCTTTAGAAGTCAATGGCCAGATGCAGCATTAATGATTTCCCACCCACAGGTCATGATAAAAAATTCTCTCAGAGGTTTAGAAACTGTGTTTGAAAGTAGATGAGTAGATATTTTTCTGTGATTTGATTTGGATGAAGAGAACAATCACTATTTGCAATGATTTTTACAAGATCAAGTTTTTAATGACCTAGACAGAACTTAGGATAACTAAATGTGTAATTAAATAGGTAGTTACATTTTACCTTTATAAATACATTTCAAACTATTACAATTTGACATTTGAATAGAATAGACTTCTAGGGGTCAAATATACTATTTCCTCTCACTTGTACTGTATTAGGTTATTTTCGAAGAGGTGCATAGAACACTGTTGCTACCTTTGCCTGTAGTTACTTCTCTTTCTATAGTCCCTCTAGTGGCCATTCCTCCAGCTGAGTGGAAAGGTAATCAGATTTTTGATTAGATTTTTGATCACAACTTTTCCTGTAGCGCTGTTATCAGATTCACTAGGACACTAGTGACCGTCTGTGTGTGAAATGCTGTGACTCTGCTTTGAGCTGCCAGCGAGCAAAAAACCAGGGGGATGCAGGGCCGAAAGAGAAGGGATGCAGACTCCCTGCTTTAAAAACAATGTACACATCACCACAAATATGGCTGTGCTAAGAAAGAATAGAAAGGACAACTGCAAAATCCAGTTTCTTTTAGTAAATTGCACACATTGCTATTAAACTATCCTGTTAGTGTTATTGTGTGACCTCCAAAATGGGCAGAAATGGCAAGTCCATTGTGAAAACAATTGTAAATTCCTATGGTTCGTAACAGAAGAAGCTCATCAAATGGACACTTTGGTTCTTTGTTTGTTGGTTTCTTTATTTCTGCGTGCCAGTAATGGTGCCGGTTCGCTATTGAGATAATGTGCTAGCCCTCGAATCAAAAACAAACACAGAATATCATTTCCATTCCTGTTTACTTGCTGAGAAGATCCACTTTTGAAACGTGTGCGATGTTCCGAGATTTTAGGGATGAAAGAGTCTAAACAGCCGTCAGAGTTTGGATTGACCTGAACATTGGCTGTTTAATGAGCCTTGCTCTGACACTGCTCTGACTGAAGCAGTTCTCCTTGCCCCCGAGTCACATTCTGTGTTCTGCTCCTCTCCAGTGGAACCTTTAAAATGGTCTTTTAAAAAAAAACATGCCTGGTCTGTTAAACACTTTGGACAGGCAATCAGGCAGAAAATAAAAGAACATCCTGTTTATACTAGCGTGTGTCTGGAGTCTGTCTGGAGTCTTCTCTAGTGGTGATTAAACAGCATGTTTCCGGAAGTTTTAAGAGCCTAATTTGTCACCATTGAAATACTGACAATGGTCTTTACATGTGGCAGCTAATATGCAGAGTTGCTCAGAAAGTGCATGGATCAAACACCATTACTGAACATATGCATATAAACTAGTAAGTTCAAATACTTTTTGATTGTTTAAGCTGATATATATTTAGTTAGTTTAGTAGATATATATAAAAGTATTTTAACTTGCTCTTACTCATTTTTCGCACCTTCGCAGGATTATCTTTATTTCTTTATTTGCAGTCCCGCAGTAAATTTATAATCCCTTCTTTTATTAAATTCTGGAAAGCCTCCACATACCAGAGAGGCAGGTGGTAACTTTAACAGGATATATTTCACAAACAAAGGACATTTAATAATGTGCTGCCACAAGTGTTACATTGCTTGTCACAATGTAGTGAGTCTTCAGAAACTTAAAACTGTGAATATGTAATAGACCTTACATCTGTGAAATAGCTGAAATGACTGTGGCTTTTGGGGACAAAAATTGATTTGAAAGCTGAAAATGAAGTGAATTCTGTCATACATGAACAAGACCAAATTTTTCCTCTGCATTTAAACCCATTCACCAAGTGAAGCAGCGGGCAGCCAGGAACACTGCGCCCAGGGAGCAGTGTGTGGGAACGGTATCTTGCTCAAGGGTACCTCAGAGGTGCTTAGCAGTTTTGGGATTTAAACCCATGACTTCCTGATTGCAGGGCAAATGCCCTAACCTCTAGGCCACCAGCTGCCATGAGTCTACTGAATCTGGTACTGAATCTGCACTGAAAACGGCGGTAAATGCAGTTTACTTGATTCACATGCTTAGATCATATTTCATTTCCACAAAAATAAAAAAAATCAACATAGTTTTGTCTTTCAGTAAGTGTATTCAGTATTCAGTATTGGTGTATTTTAATCAGAAGTTATTGGTGTATTTCTGAGGTTTCACTGTCAACAAATTGGTAATTTAGCTTTTGATACTTTAGATCAGTTGCACTATTTTGTATTTTTTTACATATATGACATAACGTGGAGATTCTTAAAAGTGCACTTAACACTGTGTTTCTTTGAAGAGCCAGCTTTCAAAACGTTACTCAGAGAATTTTTAAGTGGTTCTTCCAAAGAAGTCTTCTGAGACCTCATTTTTAAGAGGGGACACATTGGAATTAAATGACTTTTGTCAGTTTGTGCAGCCTCTGATACACAAAATGGCGAGTATTTGAGTGTAGAACAATCTGAAACCACATAAGCTGCTGTTTGGGGTTTAGTCAGCTGTGCTTTTGCTGTATCTCATCTATCAGCATGCGCTCATCCAAGGCCATCACAAAACTGCGTCCTTTCTTTGTTCTAGTCAAAGCAGAGGCCATGTGCACAATGTGAGAATGCGTCACCCACTTGCATCACTTCCCCTTCCATTCCAACCCTGTGCCCCCTCACTCTCCCCGTACACAGTCCCTGATAAAGTCCAAGGATAAAGGTTTTCCATTAACAGGTCATTTGCAAATTCCCCCACTTATGAAGTCTCGGAAGCCCATCAGTTATCTCTCCTGCTGTATCTCTGCCACTTTGTCCGGCAACTTGTGGCCCGAGCTGGACCATCTGCATCTAACAGGGGCCTTCAGGGAAGGGAAGGCCAAAGGCCACTATTCCACCTGCTGTTTCTTTTTCAGTCATAATGCACCGGAACAGATTTATCTTCAGTAGCTTCTTAACTGATATCACAATTTTGTCTTGATACTGAGCTAAATTTCTTTGGCCTCCCACAACTCTTTGATTACAGCTCCTTACTGATTGACATGGCTGACAGCAATCCATTATAAATGGTTGGACATGGCTATGCTTTCTTAATTTTCAGATTTCTTAGCATTAAAATCTATATAACAAATTGCTAACGAATGACCTTATTTCCTAACCTACAACTTAATCTTAAAACAGGTAAAAAATACATGAACATAATGTTGAAACCTCAAACAAAAGCATACTTAGCAGTGGACAGTGGGTTTTTGTGATTCAAAATGGCACCACATAACAAATTTGTTTGATTCATGTCACAGATATAAAGAAATATCATTAGTTATCAACACTGGTATTTTTTTTTTTTTTTGCTGTTTAGGTCTAGTCAGTTCCACCCACTTATTATAACATCTTTTATCATACAGCATTTACAACACAGGGAAGGTAAAGGCTAGAGTGCTTCGGTCAAGTCACATGAATGTATAGGATCTTCGCAAACTGCTACTAACACAACGCTAGTTTTAATTCCTGGACATGGATGACCATAGCAGCACCCAGAATGGGATTTCCCACTCCAACGCCTGCCTACTCAGGAGGCTATAGAAAGTGAGCCAGCCCTAACTGTGACCTGTACTTACCCACCATGTGTGTGAGAGACAGAGATTAAGGTGAATATAAGGTTCACAGGGACTCAAAACAACTTGGTTCAAAACAACTTGGGCCATACTAGGCCCCAAAACCACTAGTCCACTGGGCTTTTATGAGAGATCTGGGTTTAATACCTTCGCACATGTGCCCTTTTTCCATAATGGATTTTTGTTTCTTTGATAAATGTAATTTCACAGTTCAGTTAAAGTCTAAACAGGGGTCATGCTCCAGAATTTGAGAGCTCTGTGGGTGATAGTTGAAATCATTGTGAAAATGCTGTGATTAGTATTAAGAACAAATCATGAACAAATCAAACATGATCTGCTTTAAGTCACAAATGAATCATCTTGGATTTACACTTGAAGGTTAACAAAAAAAACTGCAACACAAAAGAACAATGCAGGGTGAAACATTTCTGTCATGACCAGAATGGTTGTGTATGTGTGTGTAGCATGTCGGGGCCTGTTAGGCTTGGCTTTTTTTTCTGCTTCATCTGTCTTCACAGTGTGTGGCCCATAGGCTGTTTTGGGACATCACATAAGTAGATTAACTAGATTTGCCTGTTGATAAAATTGAAGCCAGGATGACAAAGAAAGCAGAACATGGTTGTATCCATTTAAAGACTTTTGATGTGATCAAACTGGCTAATGCTTGCCTTTTATGTGTAGAAATTAAAAGGCCATCTATACTCACAGCTGGATCTTCCACTGGTTTTTAGGGACGCTGAGACATTTTTGCTCGATACAAAGAAAGTCCGTGCGTCAGATGGAGGGTGGCTGGTGTTTGACATCACAGCTACTAGTAACCACTGGGTTCTGAATCCCCAGCAGAACATGGGCATTCAACTCTGCGTAGAAACCATGGATGGTAAGGCAACAACACAAGCACATTATCATTGAAACAAACAAATATTTTTACTAAATACAATTTGTTTGTAAATGGGCATTCATATATGTTTTCATGAGTAGATCAGAACCTTTCATAATGATGTCTGTAGTAAGTTCATGTGGACTTTACCATGGAGTGTTGTTTCATGGGTGTGCTGTGCGGAGCGTGTATATATATATATATATATTAGAGGTGGGCATAAATTAATTTTTTTAACGCCGTTAATCTCATTGGAATAACGGCCCAACGCTAACATATATA
>JBBPDB010000146.1:8153575-8166608 GCA_037974465.1 Brachypetersius altus
AAGAGTCATCTGAATAAACCGATTTCCTCTTACAATATGTGATTACAAAGGAATAAATGTAAATTTCCCCGACAATACAAAAATGAAAATATAAATTGCATTGTAAATAAATATGTTCTGGATCTGAATGTCTAGATGTTAGAATGAAATGAACCTTAATTTGATGTATAACCTGAATGTTGAAGTACACAGGCTGCTTATTTAATGATTTTGCTCAAATGTGAACATAATAGGCTGTTAGGTCTGTTAATTTACAGAGATTGCATTTGACTAATTCACATTCATGATGCGGAAACACAGACACAAAGCATGTGTCTGGAGAAGCATGTGTATGTGTATGGGGAAAAACTGAAAGTTGTGCTTTCCTACATCATCAGAAATAGAACTCTACATTTGTATCACCATTGTACAGTGGTTTTAATTGTGCAACATAAGTGAACCTTAAAAGTAAATGACTTTCGGTGGTTCCAGAGTGACACAATTGCCTAAGCCGTGGCCCTATCATTGGGAGAGTTGGATCCTAGTGAGGCTGAATAAATCCATTGCTGGAAATCCAAGAAAGCACGTTTGGATGGTTAGGAAAGCTTTCTGCTTCTCATATTACTCAAGCGGGTGCTAGACAGGAAACGCATTTGTTATAGGTAACGTAACAGTATTGAAGCTGTAGGAGTTCTAACTAGTGGGTGGAATTGGACAGGACCCAAAAGGTATATTACATCATTGTCCTTGGAGAACAATGAATCCATTTCAGTCCATTTATTTTAAAATACTAAGCCTAAAGTGAAGACAGGGTGTATGCAGCCAATGCAAATTAAAAAAAATATAACCACAATGGAAAATGTTGTACCTATTTGCTCCAAAAAGGTATGATGTTATCTTGAAGATGTTATCTTAGGGGTACTATGCTAGAGGCATTTTAACATTTTTCTAAAAAGCACCATACAGAATTTTTACATTAAGAAACTAACTTTACAAAAAAGACACAAGTATATCAGTCAATAGGGAGGACTGAAGGTAAGAGCCAGAGCTGAAAAGACATTAGTATCTCATGGATGTGAAAT
This sequence comes from Brachypetersius altus, assembly GCA_037974465.1. Classification (NCBI taxonomy): domain Eukaryota; kingdom Metazoa; phylum Chordata; class Actinopteri; order Characiformes; family Alestidae; genus Brachypetersius; species Brachypetersius altus. The sequence continues at coordinate 8,154,637 of JBBPDB010000146.1, forward strand.
GTCAGGAGCTTATATAACCCAATATAACATTCCTTAAAAATTTTTTCAATTTCCTAAGATTTCCTAACCTTTCAAATTCTCCCAGCTCAATGTGGTTCCTGCTACCTGTTAATGGATCACCAGCTTCCTTACAGACAGGAAGCAGCAAGTGAGGCTGGGGGGGATCATTTCTGAAACGTGGTCCCTCAGTATCGGTGCCCCTCATGGATGTGTCCTTTCCCCACTACTCTCCAATAAATTATCTGTTAAACTCCTGAAGCAAACCGGCAGGAAGTTGAGCGGCTGGTACTCTGGTGCAGTCAGCACAACCTGGTGCTGAACTGGCTCAAGACTGTACAGATGATAATGGCCTTCAGGAGACATCCCTTAACACAACTTCCCCTCACCATGTCAGATAGCCTGGTGTCTACTGTGGAGACCTTCATGTTCCTGGCTACCACCAGTTCCATAGGTGTACAACGTCACCAGCCCACTGATGAGAGACTACTGGTCCGATAAACAGTAAGTTTCAGTATAGAGTTTGGCAAGCAGCTTCTCTGCACGGAGTGCGGCATGTTTAGTTCAGCCCGTCCCTCCATCACAGTTTACTTGTGTGAAGCCACACGCACACACACATACACACAAACACACACACAAAGCAAGGAAAAGAAATACCAACAAAAATGCTACTAACAAAGAAAGTTGAGTCTCTCCTGTAGGTCCTCTCCTGCAGTTCACAAAACAAAACAAGGAAAACTTAATCCAAAACCAACAAGGGAAATAAAGGGACAATTCAAAAGAATGGTAAATCACAAAGAAAAATGGAAAAGTAATCCACAAAAACAAAATAGCAGAAAATAAAACAAAAAGCAACACTGAAGAACAGCCAGGGTGAGGCCTTTGAGCCTGGGCTATAAAGCCCAAGTTCGATCATTCCTGACTGCCTGACAACCAAACAGCCGGTCTGTTAGCCAACTTCCTGGAAGACGCGGGGTCGAATGGGACATCCGTCTAGTAGCAAGTCATCTGCCAATATATACACACGATTCCCCTACCACAGCCACCAATTCAATTAAGGAGGCAGACGCGACCATGAGGAGAGGCGGTCCGCTATGTGTGTGATTGCACGTAGGAGTATGCCTGAAGCCTGAAGTGTGCATACAAATGGTCTGATAAGACAAATAAACCCCATGTCATCTCGCAAAGTTTCTCAAGTACAAAAACAGTGGGGGTAAATGCTCACAAGAACTGGCACCTGCTCCGGTTCTTGCCTTTTTTGGTTGGCTCATATGTACCTGATGGTGAGCCTGCATGGTTTGTTCTTATAGATCTGAAGGACATCACAGAGCTTGTTATGGCCTCTATACATAACGATGAGTCTTTAGCATTTCTTGAAAGTAAAATCACGGAGCACAGGATGCGATACAAAGAGCTGTGCCCTGACATCAAGCACTACCCACAGATGATTAGGCAAAAGTTTCCTGACACACCAGAGGTTCATCTTGCACAGTGTGTGACATATAAGGGCATTACCTATTGAAAGGGAATGATCCTGGCTCATGGAGCAACCAATGGCATTTTACATGACAATGTGTTTTACCTTGTGAAAATGCTGTGTGGATGGTACCATGAGCATTATGGAGCCTTTGAACTCAGCCCAGCACCCCTAAGAACATTCACTTTTGTGACACTCTGTGAACTGGATCATCCTGTATGGTGATTTTGAAAAAGCATATTATGATAAAAGGTAGGCTTGCGGATTGTTGTATATTGTATATACCTACATTTAACTGCAATTTTGTTGCATTTTGTCACATTTAGGTACTTGTTTTATTCTATTTTATGATACCACTAAGTGCTTGCATTTTGTTGCAATTAGTTAATGGTTTAATTTAATGTTAGCCTTGATTCTTATTTTATTATTTGATTTATTTAATGTTGGCTTATTCTTATTATCATCCTGTATTACTTCCTGTCACAGTGGTGCGGGCTAGGCCTGCACAACTGAGAGCTATCATGGAAGGAGCTGGCTGGAGATAGGGATTCCATGCTTAGATCAGTTTTATTTGACTAGAACATAAAAGAACAGAGGCACGTGGGCCAAAACAAAGAACAGGGTTTCAGGACCAGAGCAAACAGACGCTCATGAAATGATGCTCTAAAAGACGATGGACAGACACCCGAGTGACACGCAAGCAGAACCTAAATACAGAACACAACCAGCCTCAAACAAGGAACAGGTGACATACGTGATATACAGACAGAAATCAGCTGGAACAGAAAAGCACATGACACATAATAACAAAACCACATGACACATGACCAACCTAGAACAGAAGTCGTCAAAATAAAAGCCCAAAACCCCACAGAACCTTGCCCCCATACAAACACAAAAGCAGCGGCCCCTAACGGCTGCTGAATGAAGTGGTCAGTTGTGTAACCACTGAATTTGGCTTGTCTTGTTTGGCTTATGTAATGAAAACATACATTGGTCTATACTCACATCCATACAAATGTTTACATGTATGTTACTTCTCTTGAGAATGAACTAATGCTTATGATAGCTTGAACACATAAAAAATCCTGAATCAGCTCTGATTATAGCTCTTCATATCTTGAATTGTCAGTGTTCCTTACCAAAATCAGTGAGCTCTTTTGCAGCAAGCTCTTCTTTGAAAACCAGTTAACCCATCAACAGCTGCCTTTCGATTAAGTTCACATATTCCATGTCTCCCGCAAATGAAGTGGTGAGACAGGTTTGTGAAAGCTCAATGGAACGACTTGACCAAAGAGTGGCCAAATTTCCTTGCGGAACCCTCCATAGTGCAATTAAACTATCCACACAATACATCTTTAAGTGCATTTAAACATCTGTCCTCATATATCACTGTCAAAAGTGTTGATACATTCTGTTGAGTAGCTTGCCAATAGCCCTATCTCACAGCAAATTGCCTGTGGTGTAACTATATTATGTTTCATCCATCATGGACGGGAGGTGTAAATACCCATCTTATCTTCCTTTCAAACATAAATGGTGCATGGACCTCTACCTTAAAAACTGTATTAATCAGGCAGATGTTCACATTTTCCTTGTGGTCTATCCACACAATGAGAAGAGGTGCTCATATTTCTTTGACGATATATAGGTCAAAATGGTCTGTAATTATAAATTGCAGGTACAGATTCTGAAGAAAAAGAGATCTTTAATGCAAGTAGGCACTGTATGAAAAACAAAAAATCCTGATTCCTGATTTCCTTTTTTTGTGATTCTTGATTTCCTCATATGGTTCTTGGATAAAGATATAATTGGTATGGAATCTATACTTTATGTGGATCTATTTTATGAACATGGTTCTAACCACCGGCAGACTCTATAGGAACTAAAAGCTTCTTCTTCTATGGCAGAGGCTCCCAAACCTTTTACCATTTTGCAGCCCACCCCCCTTACTTCTTACAAAAGACATCTGATAATAAAATCAATCCACTTCACTAAATCAAGCAACTGTTTATGTGATTCTACAAGACACAATATTTACCAAATCACTTTTTCAGGAATAATGGTTTTACTAGTTTTAAGAGTATCATTCTGGTGGATTTCTGTTCTTTCTTTTTCTGTTCTTTATTTTTCATGTTTGCGTTTAAGACATGGAGAAAATATAGGATGGTGTGTGAAATTAATGAAGGGGGCTGAAAGGATGTCAGTAAAGCTGGGTAATAAGATTAAATTGGAACCGTTTGCCACTCTTGTTGTCTTTTGTAGATATTGTTTATTCATAGCTAATTAATGTCATAACATAGTTATGCTATAACTTCTAGATCGACTGCCTTTCTGAACATTCTAAGGTTCCAATTGCCTAATACCACCATTGATTACACACATGTGTAATGAGGCCAATTTAATTGCTTTACATTTTGTGTAAATTTTAAAATCGAATTGCTATTGGCATAACGTTTGACCTGTAAAAGGTGTAGACAGTCAGAGGCTATATTTAAACTCATGGGCAGGCAGCTTTTTATTCTTTACAGCTTTAAATAACTGACACGTATTAATTCTTCTGAATCGATAATTTGGCATTTTAGTGCAGAGTTGATTCACTTAGAAAAGGCATTCTTCAGAGGGGGACCCCTGGTGAATGTTGAGATTGAGGAGAATGAAGTTCTTATGGCGCAATCAGACCTTGAATCTATTCTTCCAGTTTCAGAGGGGGAGAATTGGAGTCGTATGGTAGGATGAAAATTGTTTTACTCTGGCTTGAGTTTTCTGCAGTTTTGGGCCTATTTTCAGGATTTATCTGATGGCTTGAAATTGCTTTGATGCTCAGCTAAAACCTGCTCCCCATAAAGAGTATTTTTCCCTCACATCTGTTTCATCCTAAAGATGAAGCATAGTCACACTCTTTTACTGACATAATAGCCTGAATCAGACCAGTACTGCAGATGAAATACCTAAGGGAGGTCTCATCAAAGCTCCACTACACTTTCTATATGTTTAAATACACACACACACACATACCCACATATATGTACAGTACATATATTAAGTCTGTGCACGTTAACGCGCTATTATCGTGTTAACGCATTATTTAGTTTTTTATCACACATTAATGCAGTTTGTTTTTTTAATCCTTCTTTGACCTCTACACCAACAGGGACTTTAATACCACTGCATTCAGATACATAGACTTTCATATGGAGTTGGTCCTCCTGCTATAATGGTTCTGCCCTGCCATGCTCTAGACTCTGGAGGGGAACTTGTTTTTCTATAACAAAGTAGATCAAATGTGAATGTCCTGGCAGGGGCAAGAAGCTTTGGTCTTATATTTGATTTCATTACATTATCATTTAAGCTGAGATTTACATAACTGTAACTGTGTAACTGTGCTAAAGGCAACACTGCTGTTAAAAAACTCCTTATTTGTTTAAAGTGTTTGCAAACCAAATGCTCTTGCACTTTTGTTCATACAGCAGTACTTTAAAAATAAAAGCGTGCGCTATACTACTATTATTTAATTTTTCATATAGCAATGCCCAGCATGTTTATATATATATGGTTGGTGAGGAAATGCTTGTGATCATGTTTGGAACGTCCAAAGGGCTTCAAACCCCTTCAAAGTGCCCCCCACTCACCTGTGCTGTGTAACATTACCTAGGTTGGCCTGAAGGCGAAGCTCACCTCTTTGAAGTAAACCTCAACAGCTGGTGTTTGTCAAGATGAATGTCCGTGTTTTGTCCTTTTAGCTGCCGAGCATTTAAGGAAAGGAAATGCTAAATGGCCGGGTAGGGACTCAAACGAATGCAGTGTGCTCCAGCTGGGGACAATTCTGAATCATATTCCCCACCACAAAACGCCCCTGCATAGCATTGCACTTGATCACAGAGCAGAAATGACACTTTAAAAATACAGCAGCAAACCCTGAGGAGGAACAAAACTGAATTAAACAACAGTGGGTACCCAGCCTAGAACATTGTTACTTATAATAATGAAAGACTGGAATGAACCCCTCAAAGTACTTCAGTTCCTCACACTCTAACTTACACGGTAGTATGAGCTGAATCATTTATGGTAGTTTGGCATGGTATGGTTGGTTTTTTTGGAAGGGAGACTAATTTTCTTCCCAATATTTCCTCTCATGTTTAATTTTACCCACTAGCAGGGTTTCCCACAGTTGCACAATAACAGCAACACTGGAAAGGCAAAAACTAGCATGTGCATCTTCCAAGTCACCGCAGTTTTGCTGTTCACACAAAGTCATTGGACACCTCAACACACTGTTTTCTCATCTAACAGAAACCTGCAACTGCTAGTGGTGAGTGATTGGGGAGAGAGAGGTTTCATTTATTTTCTCGAGTGGAAATGTATCTCAAGGACAAGGTAGTAGCTTATACTACCTGCTTCAATAGCAGGCAAGTCTTTCAGTTGCATTGAAAAATTGCTCCTCTTCATCACATAACATAAGGTTCACATTCACCATAATATTTCTAGCACAATGTGGGCTTTCCTCTATCTCGTCCTTTCAGTTTTTACTTCCTACCCCACATCTGGATTTTGCGAGGCATCAGAATCATGTCACTACAAATAATCTATTAAACAAATGCATTTATTGTAAGGAATAATAAACAGGTTATTTTTAGATCACATTTTAGTGGTAGCCTGTATCTCCTCAGGCTGTTTCTTTTCTGGATCAGCGCCTCAGCTTGGCCACTCCTTGCCTTCAGGTAAAGAATTCCTGCCAGCACCTTCTTCTTTGCCACTTTCGCTCACAGTACTGGGTTGCTCATGTGAACATATCCAAGATGTATCATTGCCTTACCTTATATTACGGGAATTATTTATTATTTATTGTTACTGTAAAATTTTACCGCCCCCTGATAAATTTGCTGTTTTACTAAGTGCAAATAAGTAAGCAAGTTTTCTTGCAATCTCTGTTTATTTGCTGAGGTCAACATATTAAAAAGATTAAACATGATATGCCGTAGCTTTATGTTTCTTCTTTTCTGTTCCTGTAATCCAGAACAATGACAATTTTTCAATTCAGGAATTGAGCTACATTCCTGAGCCCTCCCTTGCCTGCAACCGAGAGGCCAGTTCTCACAGAGTACACACCAATGTCTTACCGTGGAGAAGCTCAGCACAAGGGCTTCCTTAAACCTCTCTATTGTTAACACCTGGACTCAGAAGAATGGTCCTTTCACAAGTAAATTGTGGCCTGGCCTTACAGAGAGATTTTATAACAGAGTGCAGTTGACATTGGCAGCTCTGGCACAGCCTAGCTATGGAAAACCTGCGGGCCTCCTCAATTCACAAGAGATCAATCAAGGGGGCGTGTTTCCCCAAAGCTGTAGATTTCCGCTGAGGAGGGAGGTGAGGGGCCATAAAATAAGCTGCTTGTGGTTTTGGGCTTTTTCTTTTTTTAAATACTGAAGAATCCCAAAAGGTCCCTTAGCTTCTCTCCGACGGTACACGGAGATCCATGTAACACTGTCAACCTCATACTGAGAAAAGTGCAAAGACTAATACCTTTAAGAAGCTGCAACTTCCCTCCCCTCCCCCACTTTCTCTCCTTCTCCATCCCCCGAGCTGCCACGGATGCAGGGATGCTGCTGCCATAGTAACCACTTTTATTTCTGCTCGACGTGAAGCTTTTATTTGATTTCCCTGGGCAGCTGTGTGTTGTTGCATGCCTCACTTTGCTCTTCTCTCACTGAGCTGCTGGAGCCGCCGCCTTGAGAAGCTGGATCACCACAGGTGGCAGCGCGTCCTGGGAGGGAGGTGTGCTAGTTAGCCTAGCGAGCTAGCACAATGGGTAACGCACCCACAGCAGTGAAACACTGCCTGAGCTATGGGGCTCTGGCGGGGGATTCTCCCTGGCTACCATGGCTGTTACAGGAGAAGAAGGTGGGGGTTTGCTTCTGTACATGTCCACTGCATGATTTACACTGATGGGAGATAGGATAAGAGGCAAAACTGCTGTTATTGAAGCCCACCAATACATCTATAGTACTACTGATATCGGATTCACTGTATTATAGGAAGTTTTGAAATATAATAGATAAGATTTCACTGGTTATTTTATACAAGATAAATCATTTGTGTAATTACTCCAGTTCACTACATGCAGCCTGGATGAAGCAGTTATGCAGATACCCACGCAGGTCTTATGCAACATGCACTACACTCATTAGCAACACATCCCATGGCCTTTTGTGTGTGTAATATTGTTACTTTGAAACGTAATTTTAAAAAAAATAAATAATAATAATAATAATAATAATAATAATCTGTTTTATTTATAGACACTTTTCTGGCACAAAAGGACACCATACAATCAAACAAATGCTCCAAACAGTAAAAACAATAATTACAGACAAGATTAAAAAAGCATTTTAAATCTACACCATTTACACCATGATAATGATTTATTTGAACTCTCCTCCAAATGTCAATGAATTAACTATAAACAACAATGTGTTCAGGAATTCATGTTTGAACTGTTTTTAGCATTTTCTGTCAAACCAATTACTGATAATACCAACATGAAGCTATTACATAAAGGGACATAATCTGTAATGAAAACTTATCTGCCAAGGCATGTTAATGGCATGGTTATGTCAGTGTTAGCATGGTATACCAATACCAGTACTCAGGGAAACTCAGGGAAAGCTCATTAGACTTAAAAACTATAGACATTAAATTAACTGGCATTACACCATTCATAGAATTATGTGGAGTATGGTTCTTCACATCTCATTCACAAAAAAATATATACCGAAGAAAGCAAAAGTAATTCTTCTATGATATTGTTCCAAAAAAAGCTATATTTTGCAGAGGTGCATTGGATTCAAATGACAGATCTTTTGCCATTTCCAGATGAGAATTGATTTCACAATGAATTCATGGCTTCTACTGCAATTGTGGTTAAAATTGGCTAAATTGTTTTCCGGGTATTTTACAGGGAAACATGTTGAAATTATTGCTCCTGGTAATCGACCATACCAATGAAGCAGATGGAGATTAGCTTGAAAAACTCTGGAGTATTTTTTAAAGACCAGCATTTTTAATGGGAAATGAGGGAGAAATATTCTCCTCTGCATCCTCTCTGCAATGTGGAGAACTGCAGCAGCATACTGCCTCCCTTACTGTTAACTATTTCTTTCTTCCTCTGACATTGGCTGTTAATTTTGGATGACGCCACTAAGAGCTTGCTTATCTTGCACAGTGTCCCCCCCCTTGGTCAGGAACCGAGAGCCCAGATAAGGATAGGGCTGCAATATTGAAACGCCTCTGGAGCAACTTGAGGTTAAGTGCTGGTTCAGCCACTGAGAGCAATTCTCCCAAGAGTGAAACCAACTTTTTATTGCTGCTCAAATGCTCACTGTGCACTGTCTCTTTGCCTTCCCCAATACCAGTCCCAGATCTCTGAAATTAAACTTGAGTTTTACTGTTAACAGGAAGGAAATTGTATATCATAAATGGCCTGGCAGTGAGCTGCGGATCTGGACCTTTAGACTCCGAGCGCAAAGTCATACGCATCATTTGCGAGGAAACATAGCACAGAAGATGTCTTAAGCTGCCTGTCAGTTTTTCCAAAGAGCATAGTGGACTGGATGTGTGCTGCGCCCTCATTGTTATTCAATTTGCAGGGGCCTGACATACACAAGTTTCCAGGATTTGTCAAAATTGTGGAGGTTGGGCCAAGAGATGGACTTCAAAATGAGAAGGTAGGGTTTCCTTCAGAAAAAAAACAGCCCCCTAAAAAAGACAAATGAATATTCACTAGTACTGAGAGAAAACAGACTGAATGTAGACAATGAATCATCGTCCTGCAGGAGAAGCCTTTACCACCAGACTACAGTGCAGCTAATAAATAATGTGTGTGTCAACGCAACCACAGCTGATTTATCAGTCCTGACTTTGCTCCCAAATATCAGGTCACCACTGAGCTACAGGTTTTAGTGCATCCAAATTCATTAATATGCATTTTAAGGATAAGCACTGTCAAATTCCACAATTGGTTGTGGCTGATGCAGACACATGTTTAGTTCAATTCAGTTTTATTTATATAGTGCTTTACAGAACCCCAGTCTGAAACCAAAGGTGACAGAGGTGAGGAAAAACTCCTTAAGCTTTTAAAAGATTCCCCTTTTAAAACCTCAGGAGGACTTAAAAGGGGAATCTACCCTCCTCTGGTTGACTCGGAGAGAGACAGAGAAAGAGTCTATTGGGGAAAGTAACAATAGAAGGTGCCTTTGTGTACAGCTTAATCACTGTAGGGCAGATTGGCTAACAGAGCTGATACAGTTAAGAGTCAGTAGAGGTAGATTTTATTGTAAGAATAGCTTGAGAGTCTCTAGTGTTAGGAGTCTTGCCCAAGGACTCTTACTGGTGTAGTGTCTCTCATAATGTCTCTCAAAACCTCATAATGGAGGACAAAAATCTTGCCTGTTATGCGACACAAGAGAATAAGCAGGTGCATTAACTTTTAAATTGTAACCATTTAAATTGTGAGCAGACGTGCTAGTAACAATGGACTAAACAACATTTCATCAGATAATCTTTTCATCTTTTCTTTTGATCTTCAGGTATTATCGGTTCTTAGACAGATGTCAGATCCAAATGCATTTCTTAAACTGCTCGTTTAGCAGATGAGGCTCAGAATATCTAGTGCTTCTAGAAATCTGTTGTATTACATCCAATTGTGAAAGAGTTTAATTTAGCACTTTTCTATGCTGCATTAAACATCCCTTATGTTGTATAGAACAAATCTCTCTATAGTTTGCTTGTATTGCTTATTTAAAAAAAAGTGCCACATATATTACAATGTACATCTAAAAACCCTTACATCACTGACAAACAAAATGGAACAAAAATGGCTCTTCTATGGCATTACACAAGGAACCCTTTTTATCATATTTCTGTTTTATCCAGGATGAGGGTGACATCATGTGAAAAGAATGACTTCTTATTAGCAGCAAAACTAGGACCAGCTGCAGTGGTTACATTTAATCACATGTTTGTTGTGTCCATATTTATAAATATGAAATTATGGCATAATATGAATTGTTTGTGTGCATCATTAGAGTTGTTTAAGTCTTGTTTGTCCTGCATGCTCAGATATTGGTTTTCCCAAACAGGAGTGTACTTTCCAAGCACCAGCCCAGGCTAGACACGTGCTTCGCATTTTCCCTTCACCGATAGTATTGTTGAAGTGAACACAAACCAACCTTGAAATATCTAGGAAACACGACATGGTACAACCATATGGCTCACATGTTATGTATTTAGCTCGAGTCAGTCACGTCTTTATCATTGCCATATTCACATATGCTGCTGCTCCAGAGATTGACTTGACGACAGAGTTAGAGTTCCTTGAATGATGGCATACCGCGAGCATCGTTTCGGGGAGAAAAACTTCTCCGTAACTGAGTGCCGCAGGTGAGCGTAGTAAATTACTCTCCATGCAATCAGAAACCATCTGAGTTTCACTGTGTGGCATTCTCAAGCACATCTTCATCCCCAGCCAACCCCCAACCCCCCCATTCCTTTTCATTGTTTCTTCTCTCCGCCCCTCAGGAAATGGTGCCGACAGAGGTTAAAATCCAGCTAATAGACATGCTCTCCCAGACGGGCCTGTCTGTGATCGAGGCCACTAGCTTTGTGTCCTCAAAGTGGGTTGTCCAGGTAATCACCCTACACTAGGAGCTGACTGAGAGTGTTGACTGATTTACTATGGGACTCATTGTCCTCAACACAAGATCTGAGAACAACCTGCACTCTGACTATTCCAACTATGCCTGCAAACCTGCGCAGGTTGCTCTGCAAGGAGACCAGATTTCTTGCACAGCAATTTGCCAAAGACATCAACAACAAATAAATGATACAATGTCACACCTTATTTTCATAGCCCCTTAGAGAGTGCCAAGAGACATTCCAACTGACAACATACTGCCTGGTTAAAAACAATGGATTATGAAAAGTGTCAGGTTGATTTTACATTGATTTGTGTCCTTCTATAGCAATTTATCAAGAGAATAAAGAACACATTAAAATAATAATATAAAATAAAAATGCTAATTATTATTATTATTATTATTATTATTATTATTATTATTATTGATCTATCTATCTAAATAGATAGATAGATAGATAGATAGATAGATAGATAGATAGATAGATAGATAGATCTATCCATCCATCCATCCATCCATCTATCTATCTAATCACATAGTTTATTGTAAGGAAGTATTAGCCAACCAGAAACTAGACTGCAACTTGGAGAGAGCTGGAAATAGATTGGAGTATTTGTTGTGTTGATGTTATTTGTATTTTTTGTATTGGTATTCATTGACATAAATATCTATGTAATTTTGTGGGTGCCCAAATCTTTTTTCACACTACTGTATGTATGTATGTTTCTGTATGTGTGTGTGTGTGTGTGTGTGTGTGTGTGTGTGTGTGTGTGTGTGTGTGTGTGTGTGTGTGTATGTGTATATAT
>JBBPDB010000146.1:8181811-8212014 GCA_037974465.1 Brachypetersius altus
CATTAACCGCTCGCGGGCCACATAAAATGATGTGGCGGGCCACATCTGGCCCGCGGGCCTTGTGTTTGACACATGTGATCTAGGGCCTCGGGTACAAAATCCCACTTTTTTTTTTTACAAAGTCAGTCATTAGTCTTTCAAATGATCAGCACAAACAAGGGTGTACCAAGGAATTTTCGGGGCCATGCAAAGATTATTTATTTAGATTTTTTGAAAGTTATTTATTTAACCTGTCTCAGGTCAGAAACTTGCACATTATCACCCTCAAGACATTCTCTCTGAGAAAGATCAATTTTAAATGCATTGCTGTAGGTACCACACTGAGGATCTACACCTGCCAGATCCTACCTTTGTTCCCTTAAATTCCTTACCACGAGTCCAGCGCCTGTGCCTGCACTGCTCCATAACATAATGCATGTCTTTGCAAGGACTCCAAGGCGCTGAGACCAAATCTGAATTTTAACATGGCTACAACTCATTAACTGTGGCTTCACAGTAAGCAGGCCTTTGTAGTGTTTCTCAATACCATGAAGAAAAGACTTGTGTTTGGAGGAAGAAACTCTTTGCACAAACAAGCACATGAAACCAGAAAACACGCCACCAAGCGTGTGAGATGTTTGAGCCAGCTGACTGGAGCTTAATGGCACCAGAAACTTCTTTGTATCAGTGTGATTATACAATATCAGGAGACATATTTAGTTTTGCTAAATTAAGAGAACTGAAAACTGTTCCTGACTTGCCTGAAGAGACCATTAATTTAGGAAATTTCAGTTCATTGGCATTGGCAGGCATTTAGGAATTTGGTTTAGTTACAAGTTTTCTTGTCCTGCGTGCAGAAAGTTTGGAACTAAATGTGGGCAGCATAAGATGAGAAGTGAGTCTAAGAGAACATGAGAAAGCTTCAAGAAGCAATCACTTTTAGGCCTGCGTGTGCTACTTAAATGTGACAGGTTCCATTTCCTAATCTGTAGACCTTCAGGTCTTCAACTGAGCCTTGAGGGCCCCTAGAAGGTCCACATTTTTGCTAGACTCCAACTCCCAAGGCATAGAAATAGAGCAAAAATAGCAAAAATATGGATCACTTGGGGAGTATACACCCTTGATGCAGCCAGGCTCTTCCTGACTCGGCACCTTTGCTGTTTTCTCTCTTCACTAAAGCCCAGAATCTTACTTGATGTTAGCAATGGGAAGTGGGCAGATTGGTATAGTAAATTAGCGCTTGCTCTTCAAATGATGAAGCCCGTCTGCCTAGTACAATATCCGCTGCTGTCGTGAGGCAAAAAGGCCAGGTCTGGAAATCTGTAGCGTGGTGCACAGCAGCATGGGCCCTCCCCCAACCCGCCAACACAAACAGTAATTACAGCCTAGTCAGACAGCCCCTTGCTCTGAAACAGGACCTGGGCCATGAGAAAAAGTTAGCAATTAGGGCGGCATTGTTAGCAAAAGTGAAGGGAGCTCCCTTTGTTTTTTCTTCCTGCTCCCTGTGCCTCAAAGGGCTCAGAATATGGCTCTTTACTGATGGGTCCTGACACTTCGTTGAGGTCAGGGGCAGGATAGTAGCGTTAATTTCACTGCTCCACAGGACACCCCTCCTTCCCTTCCACTACCACCACCACCACCACCCTCCTCCTCCTCTCCTGCTTTGACATCTGGCTTTGCCTGAGAAGCTGGAAAACGTATTTAATTCTCTCCTGACAGTCGAACGGGACATGTGGAAAACATTCTGATATCTTAATCTGCGTTGCCTCTGCAAGAATGAAAGAAAGATACATGCTTGACTTTGTAATTTGTAAGGACAAACACAAAAGGTTCCAGAAGCTTCCGTAAAAGCTTTAGTGGCTGTAAGCCTGCAGTCTCCAAGGGATGTACAGCACGTGAATATTTACCCCTGCTGCATGGATCCACTGAGGCTGCAGCCCTGTCTGGCGATGCCTTTCCACCGCTCTGACTTGCAGGGGTCAGATGATTGAAGGAAACATCTGTCAAGTGTTTATTGACCCCAACTCTGCAGATAACACCAGGTGTGGGATAGTATTTCAAATAAATATGCCTCAATAAAAATATGCAGTGCAAAAACCCCAGGTGTAAGTGTTGAATCCAATTCTCTTAACGTATAATTGACTGTGTTGGGAACCTTTAACATTTGAATGATCAGCTCTCACTGTACAGCGGCATTTTTCTTAAAACAATGTTATAATAAATGTATTCCCAGTAGTTTTAGTAAAATCTACAGTGTCCAATTAGCACATAGTTTGATTGATACAACATGGGACAGAAGGGGTTCGCATGAGAGTCAAGATTTGATTTAATGACTTGATCTTAATAATAAAAAAGGAAAACGATGTTTCCCAGTTACTATGAGCTGCAGTTAGGCAAGAGTGAACACAAAGGGAGTATGCATTCTTAAACTAAACATGAACACTTGAGCGAAATGTCAAATCCTGGACTAAGCAACATTTTTCTGGCTGTTTGGTCGAGCAGTCCAACAAAAGCTCAGACAGGCAGGAACGGCCCCGAACGCATCATTAATTTTCATATGGCGGCCAGATACTTGTGGTCCTATTCTCACATGGCATTGAATTTCTACAATTACAATGATTATGGACATTGTGCAAAGCAGATTGACACTGAGGAAGTTCAGAAGGACGAGGCATTTTACAGGTGATTATTTTTTCATATGTGAGAGACAAATTTATTCATAACCACAAGGAGAGAGAGAGAGACATTGTACCTTGGTTAGATTTATCTGATTGCCTTTGGTTTAAATCTTGCACTGCCTAAAACCATGCATTATTCATCAAAATCATGGAAGCCGATCAGACCTCGTCAACTGTCCCTCTGTTTTTTATATAAGCATGTTGATCTTGTGAGTGAATCTCTGTACTTGTTTGTTTCCTCTCACATTTCAATAATCCTCAGTATAGAATTACAAAAGCAACATATACAAGTTCATACAATCCCTGATTTGATTGGAACCGCAAGAAAAGTCCCTGCAGAAGGCACAGGTGCTTCGTAATGTTCCAGATGTTCCATACATACCCATTTCCAACAAACAGAGGACCATAGAAAGTGCACAGTTCAGCGGAATATAAAAGCCAGTATTGTTCTCTAGCTTTACACCCTCTAGCCATGGAGTTGGGTATTGATCGCCCATTTTCTGTCTTGTTGGCAGATGGGGGTTTCTGTTGTGGATTCCTCAGTCGCAGGCCTCGGTGGTTGCCCATATGCCAAGGGGGCATCTGGCAATGTTGCAACAGAGGACGTTGTGTATATGCTGGACGGACTGGGTATTGAAACAGTGAGTGGGCTCTTTTCATATTTCACTCACAAAGGCAGCATTGATCATTGTCAGAGCACTTGAAAATTTAAACCTTCTCTCTCGACTCTTTCATTATAACCTCTACATATAACTGATGTAACTGATAACACATGGCAAAGTTTTGATTAGAACCACACAACCTAGATAAAGTTCAAGTGTTTTAAAGTTAAAATGTGGATAACAAAAGCCTTCAGGCGTTTTAAAAATGTTTCCCAAAAATGTGCACATTTACAAAAACAAGCTTCTATGCCTTTTCTTTGCTGAATTGTTTCCAGAACTTACAAACCTGATATACTGGTATAACTGTGTGTGGTAATTATGGTTTACAATTTCTCGCACACCCTTACCCACACCCAGCTAAACACTGAGAACCAGCCCAGTTTCTTCTTCTATTGCACCCTCTGCTGTACATCCCACCTAACTACCGCTCTGTTTAACCTGCAGGGTGTGGATTTGTCCAAAGTCATCGAAGCAGGAGAATTCATCTGCCAAGCTTTAAAGCGTCCCACTGACTCCAAAGTTGCCCAAGCTATGATCAAGTCTAAGCCATCGTTTAATATGTAGTCCTAAAAGTGAGTTATACACACTTTGTGCTTTATTCATATTTTATATTAAACATATATTTCATATGGCGCTTCCAGCTGTAACATTAAAAACACTGTTAGGTAAAGGGAATAATCTTGATTATCTCATTACAATGCCAGCTGTCAAGAGGTGAGATATTAGGCAGCAAGTGAACAGTTAATTTGTAAAGTTGATGTGTTGGAAGCAGGAACAGTGGTCAAGTGTAAGGGTCTGAGTGTACTGGCAACTTGACTGAATCAGGACTTGTGGAATCCAAACTGGTAGGATTTGCTCAGGACAGCTGGTGATATTTGAACATCAGAACTAGATGATGAAGCAACAATTATGTGGATGGCCAGCTGCATAGGCGTCCCTTACCTGGGCAGATGATGGCAGGAAGATGCACTATAGGAAGACGGCAAGGCAGTGGAGGCAGTGTGAGGCTCTGGACAACGTTCTGCTGGGAAACATTTGATGCTGGCATTCATGTGGGTGTTCATTTTAAATGTACAACCTACCTGAACATTGTTGCAGACCATGTACACCCTTCTGTGTCAGTGGTATTCCTTAATGCCAGTGGCCTCTTTAAGGAGGGCTGCAAACATTGTGCAGGAATGGTTTGAGGAACATGACAGAGTTCAAGGCGTTCATTTGGCCTCAAAATTTCCAGGCCTCAATCCAATCAAGCATCTATGGGAGAAGTTTGATCCATAATGTGACCCACCTCACATCTTACAGGACTTAAAGAATATGCTGCTAAAGTTCTGGTGCCAGATAACGAACGACACCTTCAGAGGACTTTTTGAGTGCGTGCCTAAAGGATTAGAACTATTTTGGAGACCTCCAAAAAAATATTTGGGAGAGGGACCTACAGTATTTTAATCAGATGATTTGCATGTTATCACTGATCAATGTGCATGTTCTACACTCATAGTAAGTTTCAGCTGTAGGGAAGAGAGAGACAAAATCCAACAAGTAAAATATAAAAAGATAAAATGTAACATATATATCCTTTATGTATGTAGACAACATATCTCATATTTCATATCTCAATTTAAATATCATCTGTGATATCCTTTGTGCATGACATATATTTATAGTTATGAATCACATGCATGTCCTTTTAACTACTCTTGAAATATAACCCCATTTTGAAGTTCACTTACTAACTTACAGTGAGTGCTAACCAAGATAACGTACAGCCTCCACAGGGCAGGGATAGTTTTACCTTTGGTATTCATCACTCTATATGTACGTTAAAAATAGTACTTTTTTGTCAAAGGTATACCATGAATATAATGTGTATTTCCATTTTATCAGGCTGATATTCCATATTATCTTTAAAAATACATTTAACTTGTATTTCAGTGTTTTTTTATCATTTGAAAACACCAGCTACTCTTGACATTTTGTGAACATGTACGGATGGATAACTTTTTATGTTCAAACATGAAGTTTTTCTGTCCTTCTGTAAAATGACTATTTTGGAGATATAAAATTTGGTCTCTCTAAAGTATTCAGCCACCTTAAATAGTTCTGTCTGGGTTACAAATGACACTAATACAGACTGTTCCAGTTAAATCTATAAGCTTTTAAAGTACAAGCAAGATTGATCTTTTAAAAATGCTGCTTGTATAACTACTCAAGCTTTGCACCCTGTTTGCAAGTGGTTTTTGTCGATTCCTCCTAGTAGGTTTTGTTGAATAACACTTGTGGAATGGTGCCACACAGACTTGATTATATTGAGAACTGCACCTTGGCCGCTCAAGAACATTCTTTCAGTTGTCGTTCATCCACTCCTGTGCTGATTTGACCTTCTGCGTGGTCGTTCTGAAAGGAGAACTTTCTCCCAAACTTTAGTTTTTAGTGGACTGAAGTCTTGAAGTGCCTAGCTAACAAAACTCTGTTCCACCTAGTTGGGTTTCCCTGATGTGCTTAGATTTGTGCTTTCTTCAGTAATGGCTTCTCTCTAGCTTGCCTCTCACACAGGCCAGGTTCCTGCAGAGCTCCTGATATTGCTGAATGGTTCACATTCATTCCAGTCTCCTCCCTGTGGCTTTTCTCAGATCTAGCCTGTCATGAGTCTGCAGAATCTGAGTTGTAATTGAACCAATCTATCCATAATGGGATATTATTTTGTAGCCTTTTCCTATCATTTGCAATTTTGTCTGTAATTTTCTTTGCTCTTTATTTTGCAGTTCCCCGGCTCTTCTTCAGATTGATATATTATATATATATTCAATACACACAAATGTCCATATTTATATTTCTAGATTATTTGTATACTGTACTATTTTACTGTACTCTTGTGTTGTATAGTTTGTATTTTATTGTATCTTATCTTTGTTCTGTCCACGTTCTGCTGTAGGATTGCAAATTTCCCACTTGTGGGATGAATGAAGGTTTATCTTATCTTATACTGGTAACAAATGAAACATAGCAAAACTAAAGACATACAAACTAAACCGAGAGCAGACAGGAACAACGAGGGTAGCATTAGGGCTGACCAACACAAGTGCAAACACAGGGGTATATATATAGACAACAGGGAAGTGGAAATAGCTGGGACGAAAGTGCAGGAAGACAGACAACAGTGACCACTAAACAGAGAGGCAGGACTAGGGCAGGGCTGGGGCAATAAGGCAATAAGACATTTGGCAGACAGACCACAATAGCAACCTGGACAGACCAACATCATTTTTTTTGTTAGTGTTTTTGTTCACATTGTATTTTCTTACATAAAACAAATTTTAACATCAATACCCCAAAATAATTTGAGGTTCAGTGTTTAATATAATGTAGGAGCTAACACAAAATCTGAAAAAATGTCATTTGTAATCCAGATCAATTTTTTTTTAAGGGGGCTGAATGCTTTGAAAGGCACTGTACTTTATTATGATGCCTATATCTCTATGCATTTCTGCTGGAATATCTGGTGTAAGCAGCATGTGATTGTATTGAACCGTGATTGCATCAACTGAACAGATAAAAAAAAAACCTGTTAAAACCCCTCAGTTTGTTACAAACAAGTTGTTAAATTTGCACTGGTGCCTCATTTGCATCACAGATGTATAGACTGTTTATATATTAGGAAAATTAATGTTGCTTAGTTATTTGGCAAAAAACGAAGCCAGCACATTTCACCAGATGGAAGCTCAGAGTTTGGGTGTTGTGTACCAAACCACATAGGGGTTTTAGTGTCTGCTGTGTTTGTAAAAGCCAACATCAAGAAAATCCCACTTGGGAAAGTTTAATATTCATGTTTCAGTGGGGGTCTTCCCCAGTTCATTTCCTGCCCAATGTGGTTGCAATTAGATGGAAGCCCATGCAGGGTAGATTTTAACTTGTGAGAGCTTGGTCGTTATGTTCCTCACTACACTTTCATTTCCTTAATAGACTTGAAAGACTGGGGTATGTCTGCAAAAGTAAACAAGACGAGGCCTCAATCTTAGTATTATTACACCTACAGCATATTCCTGGTTTACAAGTCATTTGTAAAATGCCAAAAACTTGAATTCCAAATGTTGCCTACTGAAATATGTGCCATAAATTACTTTAGCAATGATGCATTTTAGTATATTGATGGTGTCTTAAAGGAATAGTTTGGCAAATTTCCTGATTTTTTTTACTTACCCTAGATGTAGCCAATTAGCTGAGACATTTCTGGTGTAAAAAGCAGAATGAGAACCAGACGACTTTATTGATCCTGGAGAAAATTACTCAGACTTTGCTACATTAGCCTGGCTAACGTTGCTAACAAACACTTGTCAGGGGAAATCTTTCCCGTAAACACAGACAGCCAGATTCTAGATCAGCCCTCCAACTCTTGAGGCAGGTCTTAATAACACACCCGCATCATACACATGTTAAAGTTTTACACCAACTGCACCAACTTCATGAAAACCTGAAATGGGCTAAGAGAAGTTTCAAGGAAGTATTACACAAAATATTTGGCCAGTTATTGACTTCTAGAGTTTGTGAGCAATGTAATTCTAGTGTTTGTGCATCTAGCGTAAGTGAAAAACAGTGAATTTGAATTTTCACCAACTATTCCTTAAATTGTAATGAACTTTAAAACTGATTCCTAACCTGCCTTAACCTAATTATGAACCTAATGATCTGCCTTATTTGTATTTAGATTTGCTCTCTGGAGGCTAGAAGTGTGTCAGATTTCTATTATTACTATTTCTATTCTGTTACTAAAATCACTGGTTACATTGTTGAAATACTAACAGTTTTGTTTTGAAATTTCTGAATTAGCATGAAATGCTAGAAAATGTCTCCTATGCCTCAAAATGCCCCCTGTTTATGCTGCTTTTTATCTCAGCCTGCATAAGGTAAAAACAATCTCTCATAGCTATTTTTGGCTATTTTTTATGCTTGCTGGGATATTTGCACTACAAATGTATTTACTTTATGTTTGCTGCTACCTGCAGACTGGTCTCTAAGATTTAAGGTTTAAATGGATAACCACCCATGTATTTGCCTCTGGTTGAAAGGGTAATAGATATGCAGGGCTTTTTAGTCTCAGCTGAATGGAAAGGGAAGAGAAGACAAACAGACCAGTGCAGCTGTTTATTGCGGCAGATGATTATCCCTTTATCCCTGAACTGTGTACAAAGTTAGAGCAAGGCAAAACTCATTATGCAAAATACATACATATATGTTTGCACAGCAAGATGAAGTACGGAGCTTGTTGTAAGGTGCAAGGTTCAAAATTTTTGCAAAAAGCTGAGCTGTATTTTCTTTCATTTCTTCTTTTTTTGCTTTTGTGGTGTGTTTGTAACATTAATGACAAATCTAAATAAATGGTGCAAATGTCATAAACTGCTTGTCTACAGACCCCATATTAAATGGAAAGGATGACATTTAAAAAAGCGTTCCACTCATCCCAAATGCAGACCGTCAGTCTTAGTGTTTTTAGCATTTACTGATGAACTGATTTAAATAATAGTTTTAGTTAACATTTAATCCAGGACTTCAAAATGCATTGACTGCTTAACTTATAATAAGTTATATAATAAATAAAATCAAATAACTGTTACTCAAACCAATCTGCCGATATTCATTAAAGTTAATTTATATGAGGCAATTTCCAACATTTGTGAAGTGAAGTCAGTGCCCAAAGCAGTCAGGTAACAAAAGGTGAAATGGTCAGAAGACACTTCATTTCTCTTCTGCTGTGGTATATATTTGTCCTCATCCACAGAAAACAGAGTTTTACAAGTGTATTTTGAGGCAAAATGGTTAGAATGTACATGCTCACCTTCTATGGGAGAAGAAGATTGCTGTAGTAATAATAATTGTCCAAAAAGTGCTAGCATCACAGTGAGCCTGCTGCAGTACGAGGTTTCCTTCAAGCTCTCCTTGAACTGATTCTGTTTGCAGAAAAGCAGTAGACCATGGGCAAGTTTTTAATGAGCTACTCCTCAAGTTCATGATTCTGATCATGGCAGTTTGCCTTGGTTTGTTCAAAAAGTTTTGGGAAATGGACCATGTCCTCCAAAAAATGAGTTTTGAGCACTTCACGTCTTCCCTGGACACACATTGCAGATGTGACACACGGTAGTGCTTATGCCTTGAATCGTTTTACGGTGAGATGGGGTAACAGCTTCAATTTTTTCGCTTTTATTATTTCAACAAAGGTTTCTTCTAAGTCATTCTTACCTCTGATGTTTTGTTCAGAATCTCAGTGGTGCCTCATGTTGTCACTCTTCACTAAACTTTGTGCTTCTATTAGGACGAATAAATTAATATTTTACAGGCCAGTCATCTTCAAATGAATGTGTTTCACTCGATTTTTCATGTGTTTGCATTAAGCAACTTTGAAAAGGCCATTTTCGAATTTTGGCTTTGCACTATATTGACAACAGTTTTTGGGACGCTTGACACCAACAGGAACTTGAATGATATTACACTCCAATACATAGACTATAATATCTATCTTGCTTTGCAGCTATAACAGCTTCCACTCTCCTTGGAAGGCTTTCAACTAGATTTTGAGTTTCTGTGAGAATTTGTGCCCATTCATTCTGTAGAGCATTTATGAGGTCAGGCACTGATGACTAGAAGGCTTGGCTCGCAATCTCCATTCCAGTTCATCCCAACGATGTTGGATGGAGTTGAGGTCAGGGCTCTGCGCGGGTCAGTCAAGTTCTTCCACAGCAAACTCATCTAACCATGTCTTTATGGAGCTTGCTTTGTGTACTGTGGAACTGTCATGCTGGAATAGAAAAGGTTCTTACCCAAACTGTGTCCACAAAGTGGTAAGCATGGCATTGTCTTTATATACCTAAGCATTAAGATTGCCCTACCCTGAAAAACTGGTGTGTCCCAGTACTTTTGTCCATATAGTGTATGTCAGCCTTCATACAATAGTTTGATTGTGACTCAAGATGTGAAAAGCCTTATAGACTGACTTTAACGTATGTAAACATATAATACTTTAATGTAAGTCTGGTAAAAAACTAGCAAAGCTGATGCTACAATTTCATGTCGCTATCAAACTATCATCAGTATTAAAGCACATTTAAAACAACATTTGGGGCTTATTTGAATGACTTTTTTCTTACATTTTTAAACTGTCATGTAAAAGTAAGAAACTATCCACAGCCAAGATGTTATTTATGATAACATGCTTCCTCTCATGTTTTATCCACAATTATTCTTCTCCCGTAGCATCCCTTCTGGCGAAACTAAAACAGAACATGCAGAACACAGTCCAGATGTACAAAACTCTACACTTGCTTACAACAAAACACACTGAAACTACGCTAAAGTGATGTGATATTAAGGACAGTATGACAAAGTGCCCTAAACTCACATATGGGAGTGTTTTAACTTGCTTTGTGGAATCTATGCATAGCCTGGAAAGTTCCTGTCTCTCCCTCTGTTGCCAGATCTCAAGAGATAAACCAGCAATAGAAGTGACCTTGTTCCAAGTGAATGTAAAAAAAAAAAAATACTGTTAATTCTACAGTATTCTTGTGCAGTCTAAAGACGTTGAACCAAACGGTCTGTCCAGCACAACTGTGGAATATGTAAATGTGATATATCTAATGGAAATAAATGCTAAAAAGTTTTGTATAAGAAATTGGTCAAGTAATTAAATCAGTGTAGGCAAAGCTCGTCTTGCCTAGTTTTGCCTTGAGACTGTGAATCCGATGTCCGCGAGGCTTGTTGAGGAGAAGGATTTCTTTTATGTTTACAGAGTGGCATGTTTTTCACAGACTCTGCCTTTGATCAGTCTCTCCACTTGATGATGAATCCAGCCTTTTAAATTCACACTGTTTCTCTCTTTCCCACTTAATCTCCAGCAGCAGGATCAGACCTTCCAAAGAAACTCCATCCACATCACTTGATTTTGATTAGTATTGATTTTTTTATGGGGAACAGAGTTGTTGATGGGTCCCACCGCAGGGACAGATCAAGCCCGAATACATAACTACACTACAGAAATCAACAAAAAATGCAACCACAACTATTAGTACTTGCAAACCTAAAGCTGCTTATAATAAATTGACTTGGCAACTGTGGACTCTCCATTGAGAAACATAGAGCTGTGATTCTTCATCATAAATCACAGCAGCTATTTAGAGTCAAATAGCTCTAGTCAAATGGTGTTGAGCCTTGTCAGATTTACATTAAACGACTGGCAGTACTGTAGTCCAGTGATAAGTAAAGTGTTCATTTGCGTGAACAGCAGGAAATTCTTGCTCTGTATTTAACCCATTCACCGAATGAAGCAGCGAGCAGCCAGGAACACAGCGCCTAGGGAGCAGGGTGTTGGAACGGCAACTTACCTAAGAGTACGTCAGTGGTGCTGCTAGCAGTCTTGGAATTCAAACCCACAACCTTCGCAGGGGAAACTCCCTAACCACTAGGCCACTAACTGCTATCTGACTGGACACAGCAGAGGCAGGAAAGGATCACACAGCAGGATGCTCAAACCTAGGAAGGGACTAGGAAGGTCATTTTTTTAATCTCTGATGGTTACTCTTAATTATAATCGGGGGTAAATACTGTATTATCTCCATATTTGTAAATGTAAGGACATTTCTTCCCCTGTTATATAGCCTCTGTTGATTTGCTTGGTATTATTGATCATCTGGGACAAGAACACTTCATTTTCTCACGCAGCTTGTTTTCAAAACATTCCAATCACAGATTTATCTTTGCATTGTTATACAAACCATATTTGAAGATCTTCTCAAATACGTTAAAACTAAAATAAAATGATGATTTAACATACATTTCACATACATCAGTACAATGTTGACTTACTCTTCCATTTACAGCCTGATGTTCTGTGCATGTCTTGATACACAGTTGGTCACATGATAAATATTGCAGATTGGTTAAACAGTTTTCAGTTAAATATTCAGTTTGGACAAAGAAGATGCTGTTAAAGTAACCTCTTTGTCTTACAAGTTGTTTTATAAGCTCTGAAATGAAAAGAGTGAGAGAAAGTTTAGAGTAGATGTTTTCTCAAGTAGAACTTTATAGCCATTTTATCCTTAGGACTGCTAGTGGCATCACTGACGTACCCCCTGAGCAGCGTAGCGCCTCCACACACTCCCCAGGCGCCCCATTGGTAACAGCCCACTGCTTCACAGGATTAAATGCAGAGAAAGAATTTCACATTGTTCACACTGTGTGCTGTGCTGTGGTGTGTTCACATGTGACTATAAGGGGCCACCGGAGAGTAGAGATGAGATGACGTCCTTGGATCATATGAAGAGCTCTTTTCCAAAATGCTATGAATCAATTTTAATAGTTTTAGAAAAATGACACTGATTATAAATCAAAAGTTTTTTGTCTTTGTTTCTGAGGTAAGAGAACATGCAGTAATACACAGCTAATTAAAATAAAGAATAACTCAAAATACATTCATTTATGTTAAATCTAAACAAATAACGTAATACAAAATAACATACATACATAGTTTAATGTTAAATTCAGAACTAAAGTACCCATCTCAATTTGACAAAAAGATCCAGTCTCTGATTGTATCTATAATATTTATAAACGTATAACACTCTGCAGTGAAGCGTGTTGTCTCTGTACAGCCTGCTATCTCTCTCTCTCTCTCTCTCTCTCTCTGTAACCCCCACCCTCCCCCTCCTGCTCTCTTGTGGACACCCAGGCTCCACCACACATCATGTAGCTGTTTGTCAGAATCATCAAAAGTATTTAAAACAACAATTTTCAAAAGATAGTTTAAACAAGCGAGAAAACCTCCTCTCTTTGGGGGGCCGTCATGCTGGAAAGGTATAGCGCTTATCACAGTTTGGGAAAGAAATGCAATTTTAAGCAATTTTAAACAACGGAATTCAGCGATTTGGCATGTAACTTTGATGGAACAGCAAGTAGGTTCAGTAAACAACAAAATGGCATGGCAACCTCTTTTTAATTTTTTTTTTTAATTTATCGTGTTTTGGATGAGCTCATATAGTCCAACACAGACAGGCCACACGGTTGCAAAACAGAACAGATAGCAACAGGACAGATTACAGCACATTCAGTACATCAAATCTTGTCTGTAAGAACAGTATGTAAACTGTGTGGATCTGTGCTAAAACAGACGAAGAGTGCAATGTGGGTATGCTCTTAGATGAGGCAGCCATATTACACACATGCTCAGCACAGGCTGCTATGAAAGTATCTTTTCTAAAGGATCTGTGCATTGTATTTTTCATATAGTGACTGTGAATTTGGGGAGGTGGGCAGGAATTGTTACGGGGGTTGGGAAGTTATAAATTCAAGATGGTGGTGCAAAGAGGATAAAGGGGGAGGTGGGGGGTGTCAAAACAGGGGGGAGTCAGGGGAATATATGGGCTCTAGTGTTTTTCCTACATATGTTCATACTTTGCATACTGCAGTATGAAATGTACTTTGTCAGGACCTACCTATTGAGTTCAGAAAATTGTATTTCTGGCTATACCATCCATTTAATAATGTTTAACCATCTCTTTATGGTCCCCTGGACTCATTTGGCCCGAATACATCTGGACTGGGGCGCCAAACCTTTGTGTCGAGGCAGACAGATAGATGTGTACTGATGGAAATCACACGGTCATACACCCTCACTAACAGCACTGAAAAGATTTCAAGACAACTGGGAGGCTACTGTGTGTTGTAAATATTGTAATAGCAAGTGTTTTAAAATATAAGCTTGTTGTGGGAAAAGTGTGGTTCTGTATTAGCTTCTAATTTGGACACTTAGCTTTTTTCACAATAATGTCAATACAGAGCATCAAACGTTCATGACACACTATTCTAATAAACAGGAGGCTATTAAATTACATCTAAATAGAATCTAAATTTTAGAATAAAAGAGAAATTTTATTGCCCACTAAAATGTTGATCAAGAACAGTCCAATTCATGCTATAATAAAAATGCCCTGTTAGGCAACATTAACTTTACAACAAACATATTTCAAAACAGTGAGCAAGCAATTAGTGTCATATAATCAGCAACATCTGATATATTCATTTCTGGGATTGGAACCTTTCACAGGCATTCAGATATTAAGCTAATCACATTGTTGCTGTTGGGACTATATCTTGCATCTCCATTGTTGTTGGCCCTTCATTTTTATGTAATTTGAAAACACCTGCTGATCTTGCTTTCTGTGAAAACTTCCTGATAATTAAACAAATGAAAAACTCAGGATTTTCTTCCTCCTCTGGAAATGTTTTGGAGATATCAAGGCTTGTCCCGGCGGCAATAAAATATACCAACAATAACTTGTTTATATAAAACAAATCAAATCACAATCTATACATGCTTGAGCTGTCACATAAAACAGTTGTCAGATGCTTGGATGTAAAAAACTACAGAACAAGTGATTTTGTGGACTCTTCTGGGGGACTATATTTTCGTTCCTTGGACAAATTCTGCATTCTCCTGAAGGGAAGACAAAGAAACATGGCAAGACTTCTAAGCAATACTCAAGACCATTTTGCCTGTGACCTATATACTCAAATGTTAAAATCAGAGCTTACCCCAGTTTATGCAAAACAACTGCAACCACAATTAATAGGACCACTGCCATGAAGACATACATCAAAAAGAACCAAAGCTGATCTGTCACAAACCATGAAAAGATCATTTTATAATCAGAATGTTATAACACAAACAAATGCAAAAACAAAGTAAAGTGTTCTTACCATTAAACCATGAATAGCTCTGGCCTGGTCTCTTTGTGAGTGACTGTATATTTGTGGCATTTCTTTTAGTTCCTTGAAGTCCTGGAAGGTCAAAGATTTATATACCTTCACAACTATTGCTTA
Source organism: Brachypetersius altus (assembly GCA_037974465.1). Classification (NCBI taxonomy): domain Eukaryota; kingdom Metazoa; phylum Chordata; class Actinopteri; order Characiformes; family Alestidae; genus Brachypetersius; species Brachypetersius altus. Next base: position 8,196,990 of record JBBPDB010000146.1, read on the forward strand.
CTCAAAAACTTAATTCAAATTACAGTATAACATGGACAGCAGAAGGCATTTTGGATGTTTCAGGCAGGAACAACAAAATGTTATTACTTGTACCTGTTTCTGAAATTAAGTAACTGAAATCATGAAAGAAACTTAAAATACACCCAGCTGTTACTTTTCTAAGCATATTGACTGCATTCAACGATTTCCTCTTTTTGAGTTTGTGAAATGAGCGACATGTTTTTGTCTTGTTTGTTTCAATGTCATGAGTGTGAACAGCATCACATTTGACATCATGCTAGTAGTTAGTAGTTCGTAGTGGTAAACTTTGTTCTTAGCATTTTTATTGGTTTCTATAACTTAGACTTAATTTTCTCATCTTCAAACAGAACAATTTGTGTTATGAAACTATGAAATTATGATTAAGATTCTATTAATTTTTATGCATTATGTATTGTTGGTACCAGCTAAACATTTGGAGCAAAGCACAGATGTTTATGCATAGATGTTTGTTAAGTTTTTGGGTTAATAATACTCATTTAATGCTGTAACAAAATCAGCTGTAACAAAAACTGAAGTAGTCATATTTTAGTTTCATTCCCTCCCTATTTAATAAAAAAAACAGCTTTCCAATATTAATACAGTGGAGGAAAAATGTTAAGGAGGCTTACTACATGGAAAATATCACTGCAAGTTTACAATTAAAACCAGATGCAATCTTCATGGTCCCTAATTATTTTGGTTTTTGAGGTAAACATTTTTATAATGTATTTTTATCAGGATATGTGTCACTATTCATCACTCATTTAGATTTTTTAGGGCAAAAATAATAAATTGTTGTGAATGAGATTTCGCTGTCGGGCGGAAACCTCATAACTCCACTTTTGGTCTTTGTTGTTTTTTTTTCATAAATCGATACTATTGGTCAGTTTCCATGTGGGTCTGTAAAATTTTGAAATTATTAACCCATGAAAAGTGTTGAAAATAGCTTGGGATGTTTGATGGCACAGTATTCACTTATTTAGAATATAAATAGTTTTTTCAGTTTCATGGTTCCCGCCCGACAGCGACGATATGCTGGTAGAGAATGCTGAAATCCACTGGCTGCCCCCTAAGACATTCAGAATATTCAAAACTGATTTATTTCCTTATCTTGAGTCATGCTACCTTCTGCGAACAGTGGTAAAATGTTCATGTTATCACTTTTTAACATATTAGAACTTCTGAATGTTAATTTATTTTGATGTTAATCACCTTCCTCTGTTATTATAGAACCATTTACAGCTCTATGCATCATTCTGGACTTTAATTCATCACTTATTGCTTTCCAAAACATGCAATGAAGTAGAAGACTAACATCATGCTACAATGTTATATACATGTATTATATATTAGATCTTTTCTACGTTTATTTTATGACATTGATTGTACATTTATTTATTATAGCATTATATCATTAGTGATATAATGTTATGTTTCACTGAACGGTCATGTACCTACAGTAGCCCAAGAGGGCCATAGCACATCTGTCATATGCCATTAAAGGCCTGATAAAGAGCTGATGGCTTGAACTGGTATAGAGGGGGACAGCGTCACTGTGGCTGGGCATCTCTGACTGTGTTGAAATAGTGACTAAATAGTGCATAAATACTTACTGAAGTGAGATCTGTTTTGAACTGCCTGCTGCAGCATATTGCATCTGTAATGATCATCATGCTGCAATCCATGGCAGGTGCATGGACTCTGAAGTAAAGACCCCATTGTGGCCACAAAGGACATTCTGCATTCTCTGTCTCCGCTGAGAAAAAAGTGAAGATCTATGAGGTGTAACAAGTCCCTGGTTGAATATCCAACGAACGGAGCATCCTCTGCACCAAAGCATTTGGACAAGAACCCTTCCAACTTCTGCCTGTAAACAGAAATGAGTACGTTTTACCATCACATCTATACACCCATCAGCATAGCTCTTAAACCTTTTATAGAAATCGGTGAGCATGAGTAAACACTGCTGTATACCTCTTCTTGATGTTCCATGGAGGGAGCAGATGGCATAATCCTGGTATAAATGCGTATAAAACAAAGCTGTGCAGCAAAAGTGGTCTTAAATGTTAACCCCTTAAACTCCAAGGACCTGGTGGCAGGGCCAGCATTTCTTTCACTCTTATACAATACTTATTAGTCCCATTGTCACTGAATAATAAGGTCATCTGCGGAATAAACCTACAGTTTAAGAGGTTAAAAGATGTGATGTACAGGGTTTGACAGTAATTGCGTGTGTCTTGTAGTGTTTTTTCTAATTTATTTAGATGTATGACAAAGTCAGTAATGTTTATAATCTTTTAACAACTGTGTAGGTCTAGGACAAATGGACAGTAAGCAGTAGGTTATGGTCAGATAACTGGGTTGCAGTATTTCTAAAATGTCAAGGCTCCTGGTCAGCAGCGGTGAGTGAGTACTGACAGTGGCCCGCAGACAAAACAAGATTCACTAGGGCAACGAATGTTATTTAATCTAGTCTGAAAGAAACAGAAGGGCTACTTTGGCAGGAATTTTACACAAAGGGCATCACACATCATGCAGCAGACCGGTCAGATTACCCACGCTAAACACTGTCCACTATTGAAAGATTCTTTTTAGCAGCAGATTCTAGAAGTCCTATTCATTGTAAGGTGGAGTGCCACAGATCAGACTTGTTGTTCTGATCAATCTGAAGAGCATTATTGAGGTACTTATGTTGGATAAATAGTTATAACAAACATAATTTCGACTCAACTTACTCTGGGGAGATCTGTCCATCTGTATAGCTTTATAAGTTTCAGTAATGGCCAAACCTGCAGAACTCATCTCCAGAGCAGCTGTCCAGCATCTCCAGGCAGTTCCATGGCAATATGTGGTCTCCAGAGCAGGAGGGGGACTGCAGGGTATTTTGGACATCCTGGCAGCCCTGGTCCTCTTGGTCACACGGGCAGAACACCAACATCTCAGCCACATTCTGAGGCAGACCTGTGAAGAAGTGTCTTGTGGCCAGCCTGCAGCGACTGTCATCACATTGAGCCTCAGAGCAGGACTGAACAAATGGCACCAGCTGCCTATTGCAGACTGCATCCTCAACGCACAGCATCAACTCCTGAGCACATGATGAGTTTGGGCCAGGCACTGAGTTTGGGAGAGGATTAAGAGAGAATGAGGCAAAATGAAATCCCTTCTGGTTTCAGGCATGCATTCTGAGTGTAGTTCTAGGCATTACCGTATCCTAAAAGCCGACTTGCTTTCCATTCTGACTTCAGTTGCCCATCTTGCACTGAAAAATATATAAAAATTGATTTGCGATAAACCATGTTTTTTCAGTGTAAACCATGTTTTTTTCATATTACATGCTTTGTTGATTTTCTAAATGAACATTTGTAATGTAATCTAAAGAGAACACACTTCCGGACATATATCTGTACATAATTAATATTCATGTATTACCTATATTTTATATATTAAGATCAGCAAATAGGTTGATACAATTCAAAAGTCATCAATCAGTTTTTGTTTTGTTTTTATACAAGAGGTTCTTTAAGCAACTCACAGCATGTACAACAAGAAGATTTTCTTGTTAAATAAATTATAAATATTATAATAAATGGCCTGCAATGATCTACTTACACCTATTTTTGTTCAATTGTATGCTCAGATATTTGATGCCTAAAATTCATTTTATAAAGAGCATGAGCTTTGTTCACCATTCTGGACATTTTGCAACTAATATCACATATTCAATTAAATGTGATATATACTAATATGTGAGGTGTGAGATATACAGCCATAGTTATAGTACAGTATAGTTAGTTATAGTACAGTAATAGTATAGTATAGTTACTATAACTATGGTATAATTATAGTATAGTTTAATAGTTTCCAGATTTCTTATTGTTTATTTATGGCATGAAGTTTTACAGAATTAGCTTGTTATATGTTACACATTCTCTGTGTTCACACAAAAAATTTTTTTATAGTATTTATCATTTTAATCTCTTAACAAGACTGAGTCCAAATGTTTGAATGTTGTTACCAAGTGACTGAGGTTACACACCACTGGCTTGGCTGCTTTTCTGCTGGATTGCCACACTTAACTGGTCAGGTGCACTCAAGGCTTCATCATCTGCTGGAAGGTCACAGGCTTCAGTATACAATCCTTTTTCAGTGCACAGACGACAGTAGCAGTCTTTGTTAAATACTCTACCTAAATATGAATGGCACAGGGAAGCTAGCCGCTGCTGAACACTGCAGGGGTCTTCATCAGCACACACACACTCTCTCCACCAAGGCAAGTGGCCTAATATTGCCTGCACAGTCCTATTACAGCACTCAGAGCCTGGCATTAAAAGTAGAAAAGCAGGTTTTACTGGGCGATGGTGGGGTGAGGGGGGGATTACAATGAGCACTGATCCGCGCAGTGTAATCTTTCATACACTCTTAAAAAGATAATGGTTCTTGGCTTTGACATACAAACTACAATGTCATATAGAAAGTTTACATATTATGCTAAACAGTTCTTTAAAAACTTCCTATTAAGTTATTTTCAACTTAAGAAGTTCTTTTATTGGCAAAAAATTATAGGAATTACTATTTATAATATATATAAATAGTACTGTTTATAAATGTATAAATAGTAATTTAATGTAGTAATGTAGTTGTTTCGTTTTTGTTCTTTAATTGTGGAATGCTGTCATTCCGTATACACACTTCCGTATACTGCATTTTGCTCTTCAAGCACTAAGCACTAAGCACTGGCAATATATTTATTTCAAATGAGGATACAGCCACTGAAAAACACCTCTGACCCTGTTCCAAATCTGAATAATAAGAAATAAGGTAAGAAAGATCAGTGGTTCCTCAGAATGTGCTGTGGGCTGTAGGCTTCTAAATGGAGTTGTCAAACTACCCAAAGACATTGGAACATGTTATTGAAACAAATGTATGATCATTTGAAATCATTACACTGGTCACGAAAAAAGAGGAACACCCTCTGTGGATCCACAGAGAACAGGGAGCAAAAACATATCTGTACCTTCAGAGTAACAGATGTTTCTCAGAAGGGTCTGTTGACTTCTGCAGAGGTCTGGTGAAACACATGGTCCCATCATTGACAAACAGCCTGAAGATATCTTGCTACAAATGGTTTGCCAAATCAAATATAGCCCTACAATGAGAGGAGAAAAACAACCGATTTGAAGAGCAGCATATACACTATGACCCCAAAGGTTTGTAGGCTTGCTCATTTAGTATTTTCTCTGAAAGTAAGGACATCAGTAAGGGGGGTTGCTCTTCTAGGAAGGCTTTAGACTGGATGTTAGTAAGGACGTTTTCCTTGAGGACAGTTAATGGTGTTGGATGATTCAAACTCTGCACTTTACTACTCCTTGCAAAAAATTTTGGAAGGAACTCCATCACTCCAGAGAATGATGCTCCACTGTTCCAACAAGTAATGTACGTTTTTGTGTTTCTGTATCTAATAGGGTTTCTACAGTATTTTGTATTTATTTTTAAATTAACAATTAATATTATTGCTGATATATCTGATATATCTGGTATTTTCCATGTACATCTGCTGATGCATTAGCATTTATAACACTAGTTTCATTGGGCTATGAATAAACAGTAGACTATGTGAAATTGAATTGACAGAAGCGCACTTTGAGTCACATTGGGAAGCCAGAGTGAGTTGTACTAAAAAGCTGCTGCCGACGAAGTGCCCAGGGAACAGTGTGTGGTACTGTATGAAATAAAATTGTACTTTGCTCAAGGGTACCTCAGCGGTGACACAGTTGGGATTTGAACCCCAAACCTCTGATTGCAGGGTCAACACCCTAACACCACTAGGTCATCCCCATTTTTCCTTTGTGAAGGCATATGAACAATCTTCGGCCAGCAACCCCCTATCTGGAGGACACAACTATCCTCGGTAGTTTCTTTCCCCTGGCATTTGATCAGGCTCTGAGTGGGCATGACACCCTGTGCAGCAGTCCATAGCCAGTGCAGAGGAAGAGACTGAACCATTTTCTGGCACAGTTTTCAAGCACATGCTGATAGAGCCAGCCACACACATCTAGCTAATAGCTAATGCTAGGCTGCAATCACCCAAATGTAATGACCACTGTTGCATTTGGTGGTCAGGAAAGCCAGTGTTGCCTTCACTACTTTATTGCACAAAAACAGAAACAGACTGCGCTGGTCAAACCAGATATTGGGTGCAGGATACAAATAAGAATAAGTCACAATTCATGTTCATGATTGCATGTAAACAATCAATGTCTGACTAGTAGACTTGATAAATTAAATAGCTGGCTTAGTTTAAGTGAAAACAATTTAAATAAACAATTTCTAAATCCATTAATGAGGAAGTGATGAGATAAAATGACACAGAAAAAGAGTCCTACATCCCCACTATGTCCTATATTCCCCACTATGTTACCATGAACAAAAACATTTGAATGCCAATATTGGGGTTCTATGCATTTTGATATCACTGCTGCAAAGCAGTATGCTTCCCTACAGTGAACTACGTCACAGCCAACATCTCGAATGATATTTTTCTGAACCAGGGGTGTATCAAGCTTTCCAAAAGTGGGAGTGTTCTGGGATGGGGAAGCCAAATTATAAATACAATCTGACCCATGTTGCATCGTTTTAATCTGGGGATGGAATCGCGTATTAGAAAAAGTGGGGATGTTGAAACCCCCCCACCTTATGTTACATCCCTGTTCTGAACCATCAAACATTATGCAGAAATCTTTGTTAAACTGGTGAAATTCCCCTTTAATGGAAACAAAGCAATTTAGTCAATGATTGCACCACATAAAGGGTAGCAATACCAAGAAGCAAAAAAACAGCATTGCAAATAAAATTTCCTTTTTACATGAAGTGTGATTATTATTAAATTCTCTTATAAACGCAGTATTATATTTCAGTGAGACTAATATTTCTTGTAAATCTTAAAAAAATAATATTGGAAAGTCTTAAATGAATGATTTCCAGGTTTCTTTCTTTTACTCTCTCTCTCTCTCTCTCTCTCTCTCTCTCTCTCTCTCTCTCTCTTCCTCACTCTCTCACTCTTTCTCACTCTCTCACTCTTTGTAAAAAGTTGTGAAACGTTGACAGTTTAAAATCTCAACATGAACTTTATTCTCTGCTCCTGAAGTGAGTACTCACCGACGATCACGGCTGTTTTCATTGTCCTCATGGTGCGCGCCTCAGTGTCCGCGCTCGTGCTCTCAGCACCCGCGCAACTGGACAGCTCCGCTGACGCGGACGCGCGCCCTTAGCGGTCTTGACGTCACGGCTCTGGAGGGTGTGTCCGCCACGCAGTGTGAACGTGCTCAGGTGAAGTCTGGTAAGGGCGTGAGCTTCAGTGACTGTATCAGGATCAACACGTGACTCCTGCACTTTTATCTGAGCTCAGTTCCAGCTGGACGTTTGGACACAGTAAAGGAACTAACTCCTCTGTTCAGAGAGCTCCTTCTCTCCTGAGGCTTCTTCTTCCGCTACTCTTACATAAAGGTTTAACTCTTGGTATTCGCCTCTGGTTCTCACACTGTCCTGAAACTTGAGTGTGTCCTCGTATTGTTAGTCGCTTTGGATAAAAGCGTAATGTAATAATGTAATGTAATGAAACTATTGAGTCTCAGTTTGATTAGACAATGTGAGATCCCCATTCGTTAACTAGTGGTGTGAGGTGGGCTCGTGCCTGTATGGAACGGAAACCTGCAGCTACACTAGGCCTAGGTGGTCACGACTGGAGTAGATTAGTTGTATGTGTGTGTGTGTGTGTGTGTGTGTGATGTGTGTGTAAGCATTAATATTATCTGAATGTCATTTAAAACAAAGGTGCTATAAAGGGCATTTGAATAATGCCATAAAATAACCATCCCTTAAGAACTTTCTATGAGATCTGTAGCTCTGAAGAATATTTTAAACCAATTTATGCGTTCCTCCAAAAACCATTCCATTACTGTATATGATTATTCAAGCTCACACATCTCATTTTAATTTTGAAATTTTGAAAAACAATTACTGAAAGGTTTTTCTGGGATGTCTGGAGGTCTGGTGGTGCAGGAGTTGCGATCAGAAGGTTTTGGTTTTGCGTGCCAGGCCAGGACTACTAGCGGCACAACTGAGGTACCCCCAATCCCACCCTGGCCCTTCACACTGTGCATTGATGTGTTCACACAAGACTATAAGGGGCCACTTTACTCTTTCTGGCACTCGTCTTTTTAAGGGTGTAGGAATTAATAATACACTTTCATTCAACATGGGAGTTCTGCTGTGTAAACCTGGCTGTTATGTTCAATCTCCTCATAGCAAATAGTGTCTCCATTTTGCAAAACAGCCAGTATGACTTATTTGAGAAGCTTCACCTTTTTTGTTTTTGTTTTGGTGTCCGTGTTTTTGGTCATTGACTAAAGGCTGGTGTTGAAACTCGGGACTGCCATAAAAAGTGTTTAAAATATGCACTAAAAGTGGAACTAATTAAAAGTACATGCAAACATTTATTTTTAATCTGCATAATGCATACAGTACCACATTACATGGCACAAACGATGTGGGATGATTGATGAACCATTTTAGTCAAACACCGAAACCACGCTAGGGGACACTGCAAAAGCCCACTGCAAAAAAGCAATAAGATGCACACTGTTTGTTATGTGTTTGTTTCTGCACTTCTGAAATACCAGCTTGTTTCATCTCAGATGTTTGAACCGTGACAGATGGAAGCTATCTTAATAACGCTGTCTTTATTGTACCTTTTTATTAAAAAAAACAAGCAAACAAACAATTCTCTTGTAGGATCCAAACGTTTTTCAAATATAATCCAACATAGCTCCAGTATCAATAATACAGCCCATATTGTTTCACCCTGGGATATTAAAACAGCAGAGTAGCAGCAAGTGAAGTCGTTTAAAGGAATGCTTCCCAGTTTAGTCATGTTCAGTTCCACCCAGTAGCTAGGACTCTCACATCACACCATACCACCAACACTAGGAGGGTAAAGGCTAGCATGTGCTTCCTGCGAAAAACCCATAAAGTCAAACACCACATTAGATAGTTCAATATGCTTGGAGGAGAACATTAACTGGTTGCTAATGATACAGTGTCTCACATTTTTGCAAATATTTTATTATATCTTTTCAAGGGAGAAGCGCAAGGTGTCTAACATCCACCAGCTTCGTGATGTCATCATGGAGTGGAAGCGGAAAAGGATTCCCGTGGCAATCTTTGAAGCTATAGTGAACTCCATGCCCAAGAGAGTTAAGGCAGTGCTGGAAAATAATGATGGCCACACAAAATATTGACACTTTGGGCACAGTTTGGACATTTTCCCTTAGGGGTCACTTTTGTTGCCAGCAGTTCAGACATTAACGGCTGTGTGAGTTATTTTGAAAGGACATCAAATTTACACCATTGTACAAGCTGTACACTGATTACTTTACATTCTATCAGAGTTTTATATCTTTAGTGTTGTCCCTTGAAAGGATATAATAAAATATTAGCAAAAATGTGAGGGATGTACTCACTTTCATGAGATACTGTATGTCTGCTAACTGATGCCTGTGCTGGATAACATCATGCTTGGGGAGAGAGGACCATTTTATCCACCCAGAGAAGCCAATTATGCTCTCTTGGACTCCCAGCCATAGATGGCTGTGGCATCACCATGGAGCAAACTAGTGATATCCAGACGAAAAGGCTAATACTTCAGTGTTTTTCAACCTGAACTCTTCCTGCTGCATCTATACCCTACAATCATTCCCCTCAGACAATGTCTCTGTTCTTAGAAAAGAAGACACAACCACCATATCAAAGCACTCTTACCGTATAATAGAAGCCAGTGGGAAAGTTTTGAGTGGCAAACCTTCCATAAATAATAAATGTCCTTTTTTCTAAGTTCAAAAAACACTACTGTTGACCATAACTGACCGACTGCGCTGGAGCCTGCTGGAATATTCCTTTAAACTTACAAGTGCAAAGCAAAAACAACTACAGCAGCAGCAACCAAATGTCAAAAAGTGCCAACGATTTGCTCTGATTTACATGTTCCAAAAGGGGCAAGTCTACAGATACCACAAATAACAGCGAGAACTCCTAACAAGCACCTGAGAGGGAGGCTATCAACAAAGCACAATCACAAAAGCAATCCTGTGTTCAAGTGTTCACAGTCAGGAGGGGATCCAAAGCAGGTGCACAGCGGTGATTAAACCCGGATCCTTAAATGTGGCTTGACAAATACCTATTACACTGAGCAAATGTCTCTTGACATGATGAGCGCACAGCACAGACTCAACAAATGAACAACGCAAGCTTGTGCAAACACTTCAAAACAATTCCAGTCTTATGTGAAAGAGTCATAGGGGTGCTGTATTTCTCTGTTATAAGAAAAAATATTGTTAGCTGCAACCTGTGTGAGAGCTCAAAAAGACTATAAGGGTGTCAGTGTCTGCTGTCATCAACAGATTAGGCCAAAATAGTTACAGAGTTCACACATGCAAGGTGTTATTTAATATAGAAACAACGCACCACTATTTCTCAAAGAAGGACTTTTCTCATGCATTTATAAACATGTAGCGTGAATGCACCATCAATTCGTTCTGTAGTAATGGTAGTAACACTTTGTCCTTCTATTGTTGCAATATAGTCCTTCTCCGACTAACAATGAGTGAGATGGACATGAGGATTTCCGTAAACATAATTTCTGTGGATTATTTTGCTCATCATTCTCCGCTGTAGTAATGCAGTCTTAAACCAGAATTTAAAAAAATGTCTTGTCTTTGACAGAAGAAATGCAATTCCGCCTGTGTTCTTCCTTGCGGCAGAATTTTGAATGTATATGGGTATTTCTCTGGATCTAAGAGGGTCTTTGTTAAAGCCTTCTGTGCATTCTGATTGGGCCAGTTGGAGAACAAGGGGTCCCTTTCGAAACCCTGCCCCCGTCCGTGGTTTGTCCTCCAAGGGGTGACTGTGACTGGTGAAGTGGCGCGACAAGAGGATTAGCGTTCCCGGGCCAGAGCTACACAGCCTGGTCCGAAATCCGCGAGACGTTGTCGAAGTGGCTCACTTGTGTGGACAGGGATTTGTGGCTGTCTATGCTCATCTTGGCCCTCACCCGCTCACTCTTTTCACCTCTGCCTGAGCATTGGCAGGTGAATGCTGCTTTGAACTCCTCTCGAAATTTACCTGCAAGGAATGACAGGATGGAAAAAGTTTAAACAAAGCTGCAGGTGATGGAAACCATTCTGCAGTTTTACAACAATCATTTCCCACTCCTGGCAGTTGGAAACAAATGAAGGATTCTTTCAAAACTATCAGTGGATAACACACTGGTGTTTGTGAGTAGAAGAAGATATTCTGATGTAGTTTAAATAATTCATCATAATTTTATTAAACATTATTGTTGTATGTGGACAAGTTTGACATGTTTTCCTTGTGTTTGTCATTTCATGACACTGAAACAAAAAAAACGTGAGATGGACAGACTTGAAGTTGTCAGTACACAGTGCAAATGCAATCAAATGAAAGTACAATTAATGACATAACTGCAATAAGTCATGTGGTAGTGTAGTTATATATTTAAAGTGTTGGATTAACCCTATTATACCAAATTGTATCTTATTTCCCCAATATTAAATAAGCTCAGGTTGTACTGAAAGGGTCCTGGCTGTCACGAGGCTGACCGCGAAGCCAGCACTCGGAGCTACCTCTAGGGGAACAGGAACAGGCAAACAAACAAGGATCCATTCTGGGGTTTTATTAAACAAAACGAAAATAAAGGGCACGATGGCCTCCTAAAACTTACAAACAGGGAACAGGCAGGATAAGGGTAGGGTAAATGAGGCGATGGACACATGAGGCATGGAACACAAGGACGGGCTTATAAGGACACCAAATCACAGGACAAAACACAGGCAGGTGAACACAACAGAGACACGTGACGCAAGAACATGACATCAAAATAAAAGCCCAAAACCAACGAGAACAGAAAAGAAAAGCAAACGAAAAACAGCGACCCCTAACGGCCGCTGACCGAGCCGTGACACACATACAGCTGTCAATACATGGTGATAGTCATAGCAAATATCAGAAATGGTATTTTTATAAGGGTTACCTACAAGAGCTTTGACGCTTAATTTATGTAACACAATAAATGAGGGGCCCAACAGATGAGCATGTAGGAGATGTACACCCTCTGATTGCTGTATGGAGTTATTTCTCTGATCCTGAACAGCCAGTAGTGGTGTGAGATATGAATTTCAAGTGCCTTACATCATGCACTTGCAGTTGTGTACTGGCTAGCCAGTACACCAACACACAAAGATACACACGCTTGAGCAAAGTGAACCTACATGGTACTACCAGCAGTCCACTGTGTATATGTGTGGAATGCTGTGGCGTGTTGTGTACTGTATGTACAACAGATGGTTTGGCTAGGCTTTGATGCTTGGTTGAGTGAGGTTTTGCCTTTATAGACCACACCCCCTACTAGGCAGCAGCAAAAATCGCTATGGTTCTAGAGTATAGCTAGAGCATGGAGTAGAATCTCTCTCTCTCTCTCTCTCTCACTCTGTCTCTCTCTCTCTCTCCCCAACCCCCTCTCTCACTTCTCTTTTCCTCTTTCGCTCTGTCAAACAAAGTGAATTATTCATGTTCCCACTGTACACTTCGCCTAGCGCATAAACTGGCCAATGTATGCACATTTTTTAGACCAGCAGTTATTTCAGACACCAGAACCCATGCATGGTCAGCGTTAAGACCTAAGCAACTGCCCCAGTGTCACTCTCGTATGCGGCCAGACACACCTGGACCACTGAGCCATTCAGATTAATCGCCTGTATTCACACAACACAGCCGACAACCGAGGACCTCCTATCAGTTGCCTATTGCAATTATCATTAATGTTTCATAGGAAGCTGGGTTTAGTTATCCACTGCTAGTGAATACATAGCTCAACTTCCATTCATTTAAATGAACAAATCAAGCAAATATTTGATTTATTAAATATGTATTGAATAATTGCAGACAATGTCTTGCATTATGTAAGCCAGGCAAACATAACTGTACGTAAATCACTGCTGGGAATTGTTGGAGGGAACTTTACATAGTGTTGTGATGTCTTGCGAAAAAAGCAGAAGACTAAAGGAAATGAAAACAGTGAGTAAAAATCAAACCATATAACCTGACAGATATCCCCAGGGTGCCATACAGTAACACATAACACAATAACAGAAGCCTATTTCCCTGACAAAACAGGAGATGAGTACATGAGGGTAAAAAGAGATGTTTTAATAATCGCTTAGAAAGCGACAACAACCTCACTGCAAAATGAAAAGAAAAGGAGGAGATCTATTACAGACTCCTGCACCGGGTCGGGTACCCGCAGATAGTTGCTGAAATTGGCAGATTTTAATGTTCTGGAATCAATCAAAACAGTATTTTAGCCTGCAAAAGTGACATATAAGCAGAAACATCTATGTTTTAAGCTATCATGTACAAATTGTCATTATCACAGCATTTTCAGTGCGCTCCAGTGAGAGGTTTTGTTTCAGCTGGATTTGTGATCCAAGAGCACAGGACGCAGCTCAAATCTGGGACTGTGGACGATATTTTGCTGAACATGAGAGAGAAAAGGTGAAGACATACTGTTCTTCAAGCAAAATGTCTCTTTATTCTCAGCCAACAGGTTCGAAATAGACTTTAGACTTTAAACTCCTCCGTTTTACGTGGATCAACACTCGCAGATTCAGTCTAATGCAGATTTTTTCTGACACCAAACAGTCCATCAGTGGTGGTAATACATTGAAAAGTCGTCAACCGCCATATAAAGAAGAGGAAAAAGAAGCGTGTAGCATGACTGCTCCGTGTCTTGTTTTAAACGTTTCCCCCCAATTATATCAGTTTATTCAGCTGTGCCCTGCCTGTCTAAACAGGGGGGTAGAAGAGTTTTTTCAACATTTCTTTTGTGTATGAATCTTTGTTTTGGCAGGCTGCTAATGCTAACCATTAATGCTAATGTTTTTTAAGCAATAAAGTTTTCTAATTCTGATTATTCGTTTACCTTTACCATTACATTTTCTTTAAGGGTAATGCATTAAACTGAGTTTAAAATGAAATTAAAGTATTCTGGGAGTGTTTGGGGGCATATTTAAGGTTTACACTATAAAATGATAATTTTAGGCATTTTTTTTACCAAAACACACAACACGGTTTATCACTATATGTGGGTGCTCTTGGAAAGTAACCCCTGCAAAAAGCGGGGGACTACTGTCCTGCGCCCTCAATGGCATGTCCAGGTACTACTTCACAATTCCAACAACGGAACTAAGACTCTGGAGGAGGGCGACTGGCGAGAAGGACTCACATTCATTATTTATAACTAAATATAAAGACACTAATGTAACTTTCCCAGCTGTCCATGCACTGACAGGGTTTACATTTTTTGATGTCGGTTGTGTTCGTGGGTATATGGTTTATCGAACACATGAAGCATTTACTATCATGAAGGATTTTTTTTAACTACTATGCACACGTGTAACAGTAATCTTTTGAATTGTAGGGTTTGCTGAACACTCTTGGAAGTTGATTGATTATCTATAAACATCCAAGAGGAGAGGTATGTTTTCTCACAATAATTTCACCAAGTAGAAACAAATGACCTTCAATAATCAAGAACTCTATGTTTCAAATCTACTGTAACACTAAGGCTAGAACTAGATGCCCAGACAGTAACACACTCGCCTGTGCAACACACTGTAGGATCACAGTTATAGAAATGACTAGATGCTTGCCATGACTTAGAATCAAGGTTTAGAGAAAATGTATCTTTATTTTTGCCCAAAATTTCACTAAAAAACAAGTGCTAGGATATGAATGTTAGCTTTCTCATCCAAGACAGGGAGCATGTGAGTTTGACTGGGCGGACTGCCCAACCTACACTGAAAATGTCCCAGTTCTTGCATGGCCAGCATACTCACCGGACATGTCACCCGTTGAGCATGTTTGGGATGTGCTT
>JBBPDB010000146.1:8212114-8225743 GCA_037974465.1 Brachypetersius altus
TCCAGCGTGTTTTCCCCTCTCGTTGCAAAGTCCACATATTGATGGAATCTAGGAAGCACTGACTTGAGATTTGCATGATTGAAATCTCCAGCAACAATAAACAGTCCATCGGGGTGTGTATTTTGCAGAGAAATCTTGCTTTTTATTAATAATTGAGCCTGTTTTTTTGGTCGGTTTGCAATTACTTACACAGAAAAGAGAAAACTTTGTACACTTTGTCATCTGTTTAGATGCTTAGATCTTTTCATGTTCCATTTCATGTTCAGAAAAGAAACCTTTCAAATCATTATTCAGCCAAAACATACTGTCCATATTAGGAAGACACCAAAATGAAACTTTTTTATTTTTTCTCTTCATCTGTTATTGGAGGTTAAGGATTGTTTGTTACTTCTAAAGATGTGTTGTGTGATGTTTCCACAGGAGCTTTGCATTAAAGGGGGTCACCTGCTACACATGAAGAGTTCTCTGGTGGAAGAGGCAGCCAACGAACTGATCAACATGCTGCTGGAATTTGAGCAGAAGCAGGAGGAAGAGGAAAAGGTTCTCGAGGAGAGCAGGACCGAGAGCAAAGTGACACCCACTGAGAGTGATGGTGTGTTCTTTTATGTTTATGACACGCATCAGTGCTTAAGTAGTCCTCATCTCTCTCCATACCTTTAAAATCAACATCTGTTCTTCATACCTTGAATCAACATCTGTTTTTTACCAAGTTATTGCCAGTTAAGTTACGCACCTTTACAAAAAACAAAAAGAAAGGCAAGTCAGAGGGTAATTCACACGTAATGTTAAGAAGGTACATTCCCCAGAGTATATATATATATATTATATATATATGGGAAAAAAAATAAGATAATTAACTGTTCCCACATAATTAAAAAAACAAAAAACTTAATAAATACTTAATGTATATATTATTTCTTTTATTCAAATAAAGTTCTCACTGATTCTCACAAAATTCGAAAATTCTGATGCAACTTCACAAAGAGCCATCTTGAATGCTTTTTTTTTAATAGACTAGTATTTAACAAAATAAAAATCAAATGTCAGTCTTTTTATTTAGCAACTTTCATACATGAATCGCAGCTCAAAGTGGTTTTCCATGTGGTCTGGAATCCAAAAAATAAACAAAACTTCTGTACACACCAAGCACTTACATGTATTGCTATTGTAATGTAAAATGGCAAACCAGATAAAAAGTAATGCAATTAAAAACCTCAAAAAATAAAGGAAATACAAAAATAATAGAATATATTCAGCCAAAAGAAAACAGTAACACATTTAAGGGAAATTAAAATGCAGGACAACTAATGGAAATAAAAAAAGATGCTAGTGTAACAAGATTAAAAACAGGGTTTTAATAACATTTTAAAGGAAGAAAGCGATTCAGCTCCTGCTACTGGAAGTATATTATATATTCATAGTTTTGGGATGTAGTGACTAAATGCTGCCTCCCAGCTATGTTTCTTTTCAACTATGAGTATATAGAGAATATTGGAAGTAGGAGATCATACACTCTGAGTGTAGATGGTTAAAGTGTAAGTGGGCGCTCCACCATTAAGTGCCTCATTAGTGTGAAAGAGAATTAAAGAAGTAAGAGAAACAAGAAACCACTGAACTTCACACAAGTGGTGTAACATGGTGTAATTTCTTTGCTTTTATAAAAGTATAAGTGCAGGGAATCAAGGATATTACCATGTGCTATTGCTCAGTCGTTAATTGTGATAAGATAAGCCTTTATTAGTTCCACAAGGTTTGCATGTTCTCCCTGTGACTGCGCGGGTTTCCTCCCACTGACAAAAACATGCATGTATTGGGGAGAGGCCAGTTGAGCACTCTAAATTGCCCCTAGGTGTGAATGTGAGCGTGAATGGTTGTCTGTCTCTGTACGTGGCCCTGCGACAGGGTGTACCCCGCCTTTGCCCATCGCAGCTGGGATAGGCTCCAGCCCCTATAAACCAGATAACTGCACGTATGAACAAAAACATTGGGATGCCTGATCAAGAGGGACTTTAATAACATTACATTCAAATAGATAGACGTAAAAGGCCTGGCTCTCAATCTCTGTTCCAGTTCATCCTAATGGTGTGGGATGAGGTTGAGGTCAGGGCACTGTGCAGGGCACCGAGTTCTTTCGCACCAAACTCGTCCGACCATGTGAAAGTGAAAATGAACACACCACAGCACACAGTGTGAACAGCACAAAATTCTTCCTCTGCATTTAACCCATTCACCAAGTGAAGCAGGGGGCAGCTACGAACACAGTGCGTGAGGACGGTACCTTGCTCAGGGTACCTCGGAGGTGCCTAGCCGTCTTGGGAATCGAACCCGGACTTTCTGATCACAGGGCGAATGCCTTAACCACTAGGCTACCAACTGCCCAAAGTGAATTGTAAGTCTAGTGTACTTAGCTAGCTAGCTACTCAGTGGTCCTAAGTTTAGGTTTTTGCATTCTGGTGGCAAATACCTGAACATTACTATTAATGTAGTAATGAGTTTTCCCTGTATATAGTGCAGTTTGATACTACAACAAATATTTTAATATTCATGAATCATAAAATGGGTGATAAAACCTGGAGAAATGCTTTTCACAGTGGCTCTAGATAAGATGTCCCTGGATGAATATTTTGAACATCTTCTTAACTCTGGGCAGGATAGACGGACACAGTGGGCAGCATTATGTAAAATCAAGTGGACATTCATTTTTACTAATAAAGTATTTGTATTTACACCCGTAAGTGGCTTTCTTAAATGAAATTTGACACTGGATGTTATAACCTTTGGCTTCAAGTGCTTGTACTTCTGTCTGTTGTTGTAATCATGTGACATAGGGCATAAGATTGGGCTTATTAGTGGAGGTAAAGAGAGGAAAAATGATAGCATTCTTAAAGGACTCCTTACCACTATAATGAGCTTCTAGTTGTGAGCTGGAGTTGACGGTGACTTTGCAGACAGGGCAGTTGAGACTCGGTTTGCTGTTTGTCCGGCCCTCTCTGTTTGTCTCAGCTCCACCCTCAGACTCATTTTCTCCTTTAGGCACATCTGAAGGCTCTGAATCGGAGCCTTGGGCAGGTGGGGTTAGGATGGGGTCACATGAGCTTCCTGACTGCAGGGGGTTGGGAGAAACCTGAGGGGACTGAAGGGATGCTGTGTCCCTGCAGGTGGAGTCCAAGATTGGTGTGTGTGTGCCAGAGCTACCTTGAGTAAGGCCCTCTTTCAGCTTAGGATGTGCAGTCTGGGAGTCACAAATAACTGTAAAAAAAAAAGTACATATATGTATACACAAAGCATATATACGTATATACACACATGGACAAAATTGTTGGTTCCCTTTCCGTTACAGAAAGAAGAATCCACAGTGGTAACTGAAATAACCTGAAACTGACAAAAGAAATAATAAATAACAATTTACTGAAAATTAACAAATGAAAATCAGACATTGCTTTTGAATTGTGGTCCAACAGAATTATTCTAAAAAACCAACTGGCCTGGACAAAAATGATGGCACCCCTAATTTAATATTTTGTTGCACAACCTTTTGAGGCAATCACTGTAATCAAGCGATTCCTGTAACTCTTAATGAGACTTGTCGACAGGTATTTTGACCCACTCTCCGTGAGCAAACAGCTCCAGCATTCTCAGGTTTGAAGGGTGCCTTCTCCACACTCCATGTTTCCGCTCCTTCCACAGTTCGATAGGATCTGGATCAGGGCTCATAGAAGGCCACTTCAGAATAGTTTAATGTTTTGTTCTTAGCCTTTCTTGGGTGTTTTTAGCTGTGTTTTGGGTCATTATCCTGTTGGAGGACATAAGCAACTGAGACCAAGCAACTTCAGTTTTGTCTCATCAGTCGAAAGGACATTCTCCCAGAAGCTTTGTGGTTTGTCAAACCTGTGTCCTTCTAACCAGCTCACAAAATATTGACTACTTTTTAGAAAAAGGAAATCTTGAAACTTTTTCTGCTTGCTTGTTTGTTTGCATTGAAGATACAAAGCTAATACTACAGTTAACTTATCATCATACATGTCTACATAATCACATGCTCTTTTTGGAGTTCTTAAGTAAGCCAAGACATGTTTACAGTCCAAATCTTTAGCTTCTTTAGTTTAGAACTGGGACTGGGAGGCTAGCGTTTGAGAACACTAGTGAATATTTCAAATCTTTTCTGTAAGTACATCCAAAAAAATTCTATTAACCCACACAAAACACACCAGTGTTTCTTTTCACTAACCGACCCAGGAGTAGGAGTGCTGTGACAATGACCATCAAAAATACTGCTATCAAAACTACATCATTAAAACATTGGATTCAATTCAGGAACAAGACTTTCATAGTTTTGTCTCCATGAACATATGGACTGGGAGTCAATGATACATGTTGGAACTTTAAAAGTAGTAGGTATGCACAATAATATTGGAAATTAAATTATTATTGGCAAAATTAGCTTCAAATTATGTAATGGAATCTTGTTAATGTGAAGTATTCCCAGAACTAAAAACTAGACCTGAGATACTAGAATAGCTACAGGTAGACACATGGGAAAAGTCATGCTGAAACACACTGAAATAAAACAGCAGGGGTGGGCATAAATCAGTAAGGCAGGACGGGGTGGAGCTACACACAGACAACATGAAAACAGAAATATGAAAGCATGTGTAAACAATGTCAAGGAGAGTCAGGAGGAGCAAGACACAACAGGGAGTGACACAAGGGAGCAAGATAGAAGCCCCCCTCTGGAGCGCATCTCCGGAGGCAAGAAAAACCACGAGAGCTGGCCAAGAGGTAACGGGCTGGTGAGGTAAAACAATGGCAAAGAAACAGATGGAGCAGGCCAAGGAAATGCGAAGGCAGAAAACTAGAGATGTATACAGACAGAGGACGAAATTACACATGGAACAAGGGGCTTAGCGGAACACAGAACAGGTGCAGGGACACTGGGCTAGGAAAGAGGCAGAGGAGACAACAAAGACAGACCTTGGAAAGAAGTGACAAGTCAGGGAGTGGTGACAACAGAATCGGGAGCAGAGAATGGAAAGGAGACAGAGAGGGATAGAAAAAACATGAGAATGTACAGATGACAGGACATAGGCTTGACTGGAGACATGAAGGGGAACCATCAAGGATCAGGTGGCATAACACAGAACTGGATCAGGCAAATGACACCAGGCAGGATGGATGACACTACAGGGTGGCGAGGTACAACAGGAACCCAGTGACAGAGGGATTAGGACGAAGATATATACTGAAAGGGACTGTGACAGAGGCTGGGACTGACAGAAAGGGTGAACCAGGACAGGAACAATGACTTGGACAAGGACAGACACTGGTACAGCTACATGGTACACATACAAACTGGTACAGATACATTAACTGAGCAGCACACATCCAGGACTTAGAAGCTGACTTATTGACTAGAGGGTGACTGCAGGCAGTTGAAAAGACAGATCAGCTGCTCAGGGCCAGGTGGCTGATGCCTTTCAGGAACAGGAGATTTAAGAGCTGGCTGCTCTGACCCAGGAGGCTGAAGGCTCGGCTGCTCAGGGCCAGGAGAGCGGGGCAGTCACATACAGAAGAGTAAGCCACTTAGAAACAGGAGACAAGGCCACTTTGGATCAGGAAGCTGCAGGGCAGGCTGTGCATGCTCTGTAGACTGGAGTGGTCAGGCTGTATGTGCACCCTAGGCCAGAGGGCTCTGGAAGGCAGGCTCTTGAGGCTGGCGAGCAGGCTGCACCTACTGCTCAGGCTCTTGGAGTCCTCCAGGTAATCAGGGGCACTATCAGTAACGAGCAGCTCTCTAGTTCACCAGCAAAACAGGGGGTAGGAAGCAGGAGAGACAGAACAGAACAGGGGGCACTAGTGGGTGCCAGCGAGAATGTGTCCTCTGAAGCAGTCTTCTTTCTTCTTGTGTGGCTTGTGAAGTTTTCCCCAGACATGGAGACCCTGGTCGTGCTATATAGCATAGTGCTTATTTGTTGACATCTCCCAGCTACTAGGGAGACTATCGTGTAGGGTCAACCGAGCCAGACCGAAGGAGTTTGAAAATGCAGGTGCAACTAAGATCAAGGCCAGCCCAGCATGGTCCTCCTGTACACCAGACTGCATGGGTGGATCAGGAATTAGTACAGATGTCCTTCCTGCGGCCGACCCAGAGGATCCGAGGGCCAAACCTGCTGCAGCCGGCCCTTCATGGTGCTTTTCAAGTTGCTGCTTCGGGTTAGTGCTCAGTCGCAGATACACTCCCTAACTCCCTGGCCTCTCTGCATTGAGAAAACCTGCTGGTCGTATGTGCAACGATGGACTTTATTAAAACAAAACAAAATATGACTAAAATAAACATGAAATATTTACAGATCTGAACACAAACAAAAACAAAACAAGGGAACACAACCAGGCAAAACACAGAGCTTACACAAGCAGTGACATGAGAACAGCTAATGGTAGACACAATGGAAAAAACATTAGCAGACACATGGAAAAAGCCACTGATGACCGACAAACAAAAGACAGAGCATATATACATGAAGGTAACTCAAAATAGCTGAAATACACTGGAACAAATAAGCAGTAGGGCAGGACAGGGGTGGAGCTACACACAAACCATGTGGGTGCAGAGCATGAAAGAAAAAAAACAAAAAAGCATAAGTAAAATGTAAACAAAGCCAGGGGGTGACTGTAGAACCAAAACACAGAACAGGCAGCGAGAGAAAAGAGCAAATATCAATGTTGTTTTCATGTTATGCTGAACATCTCTCTGTAATACAAATCGAGATAATCAAGATGGTACAATTCTCTGTTTTAGATGATGTTTATGTATTGGCAGACATGAATATGAAAAGTATTAGACATCACACACACACACACACACACACACACACACCTGTCCTCTCTGTCGCACTGATGTCCAGAGTAGGGGGGTGTCTGGTCATCCCTTCTTCTCTCTCTCTCTCCTTCTTTCTCTCCCTCTCTCGTCCCTGGCCCCTCTGTTTGTTCTTCAGGTTATCAATGGCTTTGAGTTTACGCGTGTGCTTATGGCCTTTATAATGAGCTTCAGCCTGGTTCTGCCAAAACACACAAAGCACAGTATATAAAAGTTTTCTTCATAAAATGACATCTTTGGCTTGGAATTATAACTATGTTGTTGCTAACTTGTCATGTGACATGCTCATGGCCATATCCACTAAATAATATTTTATCTTTAAAAAATATGTGTTTTATTAGCCATGACATTATGCATAAACAACAGAAGATTATATTTTGCATTTTCTTCCACTGTTAACCAAGACAATTTAGTATGCATTTCACGCATATTAGTGCAAAAAGGACAATGTAGAACTAATCTAGCTGCTCTGTTCTGTTTTCTTAGATGTTTCTGGGCCGCACTAGACCACACTACTGGGTAATAATATAAGTGAGACAAAACAAAGACACCTTTTCCAATATGGCAGTTGGACAATATGCAGAACATAGACAAAGCAATACCTCTTCCCTTCATACTAACAGGTGAATGCTGGACAATAAAAATACTGGGACAGTAAATAATAATGTCTCTGAACATTGTTTGGGTGCACCTTTTATGGCAAAGTAAACTAGATTGCATTGTGTGGGTGCAATGGTGTTTCTAGGTGGTTACTAAGGCACAGGCAAAACATTTCAGGATATGACAGCTTTACATGCTCATCCTTCCACCTGAATTTAACATTTGACCCATAATGTCTGTAAACGGCTCATCACGCAAATTGTGCCTAGCTCCACCCACTGACTGTGCTCAGGTTTAGAAGGAAATTAAATAACTATATTTAAAGGCTAAATATTGTTCTAAAGCTATGTAACTGTGGCTGAATAGGAGCAATGACTGAGCTTAATGTTACATTAATGATACCTTGGTTGGAGTGGCAGACAGGATCCCTATGGAGTGGCAGTAGACTATGTGTGTGATTCGGGGCATGTGTGTTTGTATTTGAAGTGTCCTTAGGTTTTAAAAGACTGCCACTCTGCTGTGATGAGTACTATTAACTGGACAATACAGCCCCTGCAAAGCCTCAGAACCTCACATAGTACCCAAAGCAGCCATGCAGACAATAGGACAGGGCTAAAACTCCAAGATGCCACATTCTTATGTGTACACATGTGTAATCACATTCAAAAAATTTAAAGAAAAACAAAACATCCGACATTTGATAAGATGCTTGCAGCCATTAAAACAATTTAAAAGCATTACCTGCATGGCATCTTACTGCTAGATGGGTGTGATTAAAACTGGTCTGGAAGATAGGTGATACAAAAAACCTCAATATTATAGCTACTTGCTAACCGCTGCAAAAAGTAAACAATATACCAGATAATTGTATTATTATAAGAGTACAACACTGCACACTAATGGAAAAAATATGTAGATAAATGGCACGGTTGGCGGCAGAGGAAAAATTAATAATAATTTAAGGTATTTGCAAAGTGTAAGTATTTACATGTTTTAGTATTTTAGTAGACACTTGCTCATACACTCTACACCAGTCATCCATAACATTGAAACTGTCTCCCCAGTACTGTGTAGTTCTCCTTTGTGTTGTCAGAATACTCTGACTCATCATTGCATGGACTCCACAAGACCTCTGAAGATGTTTTGTGGTCTCTTGCAAGTTATTAGGATTGAACTTGTTTGCACAGGACATCCCACAGAAGCACATCTGCCTGAAATCTGTGAAATTTTACATGTTTAAAATGTTCCTCAAACCCTTCATGAACAATATTTGCAGTGTGCCAGAGCACATTATCCAGCTAAAGGAGGACACTGTAATTAGGGAATGCTTGTCAGTTTGGCAATCGTTAAAGTTCCTATAATACTAATGCTTGTCCATTTGTCCTGCTTAAAATTGATCAACTTCAACACAAAAGTTCAAAATCAACACAAGGATATTACCAAACAGAAAGAATACATTCATTGGGTAAACACACAATAAACATGGCTATGGCAAACAAAAACACAGACGTACTTATACATAAATCTTACTGGGCATAGAAGGACACATGAAGTAGGCAAAGCTGGACATACACTAATGCAGGGCTAGGGCAGATAGGAAGAATGACATGCAAGTTGGAAGCATACAAGAAATGTCAACAAAAACACAATACCAGGCACAAGGAAAAGACAAGGGCAAAACATTACAAGCAGCAGTCTGTGTTCTTCTCCTGTGAGAATTTCTGTTCGTTCAGGCAAATAAGCATTTGCGAGCTCACAAACAACATTCAGGCCACTAGTGTCTCTCCACAACAAACTCATCAAACCTTTCTTTAAAGACCTTTGTGCACAGGGGCACAGCCATGCTCACGACTTGGAAGCATGTAATTGTCTAAAATGTCTTTGTTATAGCATTAACATTACCATTCACTGGAACTAAGGGGCTTGACCCAACCTTGACAGCTAATTCCTCCACCAAATTTTACTGTTGCCATTTTCCATAAACGTATGTCACGTTTTCTTGTGTTTTGGCAAATCCAGATTCGTTCATCAGGCTACCCGGTTATAAAGCATGATTCATCACTCCAGAGAACACATTCCTACAGCTCCACAGTTCAGTGGCTTTACATCGCTTGGTATTGTGTGCAGTCGCATGGTTGTGGAAATTCATTTTATGAATCTCCAGATGCACAATTCTTGTGTTAATATCCCTTCCAGAGGCAGCCTGGAACTCCTGTATGGTTGTATCTAATCCTTTATAACATTGAAAGCATCTCATTTAGAATGCGCTGTGCTAATGTTTCAGCTATATGTAAAAACGGTCAGCTAAGGACAACAAAACCATCAAAATATAAGGATGCATCACTCTAGCAGTGCTCCTCTATCCCATAATGTTGAAAGTGTGTATACACAGCCACATTCATGCTTACACACACTGAAACCCAAACATAATTCATGCAAGCTCAAATGACCTGCCATGTCAGTCTAAAGGCTACGTATCCAATGTAGGCGCATGTACATGTGTCTGAACATGTGCTGTACCACATGTTTATGTGAAGTGTGTGTGTGTGTGTGTGTGTGTGTGTGTAATCAGTTCTGATTATGCACAAATTCTTTCTAACACATTCCACTAATATGGACAACCCTTGGTTGCCCAGAGCATCCGTGTGTATGAGTGGGTGGGTTTGAAGAGAGGAAGGAAAAGGCACAACACGCACATACATACACACGCACACACAAACCATCCATGTCACATCACATCAGCCCCCGTTGGCTTTTGGACCCCTAGCAATGCTGTGTGACAGTGACAGGAGCGGAGGTTTTTGCCCTTAAGGCTGTCACAACGCTCCAATGCCGACAAGAGAGCATTACACATACAGTACTGTGCAAAAGTCTTAGGCACCTCCGAAAATAATACTTAAAAGCTGTTTACTACTGGGCAGAAGTGTTATGTTAGTGTCAAAACACTAATATTACAATAAATACAAATAATTTTAGACCTATTTCCTCATGGGCAGTCTCCCTGGAGCAACTTGGGGTTAAGGGTCTTGCTCAGGGACCCAGTGGTGGTGCTGAAGATAGGATTTGAACCCATGACCTCTTGGTCCAGAGGCAAATATCCTACCCACTAGGCCACCACCACCCCATGAATATCAATTAATTTCTTTTTAGAAAAAAATCTTGATACTTTTTACTGATTTCTTTTTTCTTTGCATTTATTCTCTTTCAGTGGCTTCAGATGTGCAACTTCTAATCGGGTCTACAATCACTATGATTGAATGCAATATCATTATTATGTGTAGCAGTCTTACCATGTGCTATATCACTGCTTATCATACACCATATAACTTATCTACTACTGATCTCTATTATGTGCAGTAATGATCTGGGTATAGAGAACCACTTCAAACCACTATCTGTGTTAACTAGTCAATTACTTATCACTCATTTATTTATCTATAGTATTTATATCCACCACTCTTACTGACCCCAGCATTATTTCTGCAGTGGTTTTATTGAATTTATATTTACACTGTTCTGGTCTTTGTATGACATAACTTAAGCAATTTTGTTCTGGGATCACAACAGGGGGAGGCTGGAAATGACCACATTAATTCTCTTTTTTATCTGGGATAAAAAAAATCATTATTTCAGCCTACTGAAGGAAAAAGAAACATTTTAATGCTTACACGCTGGACTTGACACCATGCCCTATTTTCAGTTGGAAGCTTGTCAGCTGACCAACAAACATGTACAGATATGAGGAACATTATGCAAAATGATATGACTTGATTTAGCCAATAGCAGTGTGTGTAAATATAGCACGCTGCATTATGTTTTTTCTATGATCATTTCTTTGTTTAAAAAACTATTTAATGTTGAGGTTAAGAATATTTATCTTACTAGGATGTCCAAAAGCTCTGATAGCCTTAATAGAGTTTATCCATGTGAGAGAGTATGATTTCATTCCAATCAATTGAGTAGATTTAATAAGCATGGCCACTGACCAAGCTTGTTTGCACAGGACATTGCCAAGCTTTTGACAGATTTTGAGCTTTCTTATTACATTTTCAGAATTTTCAAACAGAAGTTTTTGAAACAACACAAGTGTCATGAGATAATACCCAGTGATGCCACAGCCATCTGTGGCTGGGAGACATCGAGAACATAAATTAACTACTTCAGGCGCTATGCAAGGTTTCTGCCTGCTACTGTGGCTTCATGTGTTTGGAGTATTTTCATTCGTTTTCAGTAGTTTTCCTTTATATATGCGAAAGGTTTGGCTGATATATCTGTGATTAGGATGCAGTACATTTGACCTGTTTTTTGAGAGACAAGAGCTGGAGCAGAAGAGGAGTGTGGTGGTGGGTCGAGAAGTGGAGACACAAACCATATCTCCTTACCACAATTACAGGAAAGTATGACAAATAAGATAGAAGAGCTACCAGTGTTGATGAGTGTTGATTCCAGGAGTGCAGCATCAAGTGCTTTACAGATATGTGGCTTCATGAATTCATTTAAAGTATCTGTGAGTGGCTTTCAGACCACAGGCAGTGCAGTACCAGGAAAGGCAGAGGGCTTGCAATGCTTAAGAGTGTCAGGAGGTGTAATCCAGAAAATGTTACAGTCATCTTTAGCCTAGATACCAAGATTATTTGCGTATTATTTACCACGAGAGTTTATGCACACCATCTTAATCACTGTTTACGTTCCATCCCTAGGCAATGTGGAAGTCACGTGTAACATCATACACACGGTCATTGCGTGACTTCAGACACATGTCTCAACCATGTCTCTATCTCTAGAACTCTATTCACATTTCACCAGTTTGCAATACAAGGGAGGACAGGACATTGTATCTGATGTATGATGTTTTTCAACCGGTTTGAAAAAAAGCCAGTCCTGCTCCATGCCCATCCAGCTCCAGCAAACTCTGAACAGTATGTGTCTTCCCACACTCCCCATGCAGTTCATATTTCTGCAATCCATACATCTCTGTGGCCACAGTCCCATCCGTCACCTCCCTCACATGACAACACCTTAATCAACACCTTTACATACACTGATCAGCACCCTATTCCCCCACCCCCCCATCAACCAAAACCATCAGCTACAATGGACTGACCTTCACAAATGACCAGGTGTTGAGAGGGCCTGATGGCATCGGTGCTAAGGTGCTGAAGCTAAACAGCTCTGTGCAGTTCTCCAACAGCCATTCAGTCTTAGCCTGAGGCAAGACAGGATCCCTGTGGTGTGGAAGACAACATGTCTGGTCCTCCCTAGGGCAAACTAGAGCAACAGGTTGCTCTGATATCTCAAATCATGAAGGCACTGGGAAGGCTTGACCTGCCTAAGCTGAAACACGTAGGACACACCTAGCGTGTCCTGGAATGAGCACCACACGGGTGCTACAAGGGACAGTTCAGTCTCCTTTCCTGATCATGCTGTACACAGCTGACTTCATGAACAATTCTGCAACTTGTCATCCACAGAAATTTTCAGACAAAACAGCCATAGTTTCTTGCATCAAGGAAGGCCAGGAATGGGAAATCCAAATAGATAAACTGTAGGAGGTGATTTTTTAAAGCAGGGATTTTTCTGTAATTTGCAGCAGTTTAACTGGAGCAATGCCTTTCTGTAATATTGAAAGTTAATACCTAATCAGCATCTGAAATTCATACCCTTAAAAGTTTGAAATTGGTGCCATTTAATATAGATATATTTCAGTGGTGCCTCGTTTGAATAAACACTACCAGTTCTAATCAGACACACATACACACACACACATACACACACTTTGATATTGAAAATAGCATGCTGGCATGTATCCAACAAAATTATTTTTAATTAGATATCAGAGTTTTGCATCTCAGCAATCAAAATGCAAATGTGAAATTGAATAACGAGCAAAAATTGAGGCTTGATTAAAAAAATCGGAGCAATTCTAGAAAATCAGAGCAGAGCCAAAGCCCACAATCAAGCCGTTTCTACAAAGCAATACAATGATTGACTTCGGTGGGAATGAAGGTGTTTGAGAGGCTGCTGAAGAACATCATCTCCTCCTCCATCCCAAACACCACAGACCCACTTCAGTTCGCTTACCGACCCAACAGATCCACAGAGGACGCCATCTCCCACGTCCTGCACACCACTCTCAGCCACGTGGACAAGAAACA